>CAUYON010182922.1:0-24678 GCA_963573935.1 Arctocebus calabarensis | reverse complement strand
TGAGAGAAGCCAGGTCTCGTCAGTCTTAAGAAGAGGCAAGCTTTAATAAGCGTGTTGGAAGTGCCGAGGTCGGCTGGCCCCATGGCCTCTCTGGGCCAAAGGGCAGTCAGCTTTCCAATGGCCCTTTCTTTTGTAGAGAAGACATCTCATTGGTGGGGGCTTAGGATTGGGGTAACATCGTACCTAGTGATCTTCTTCACTGTATTTGTAGCATGGTCCAGGTGGTTGAGTTCTGAAGCAGCCTTTTGCTCCAGACTTAGGCAGGTTAGAAATGGTGGCCTTAGCAACATTGTCTTAAAGGGTATGTTTAACATCACAGCCTGGGGTGTCAGGGGTCTGTGCTCCAAGCGCTTTAGCTTAAGGTCAATGTCGGAGTAACTTTGGTTAAAGAGATAAATTATGAGAATGTTTTTCCCACTTATTGTTTTAGGATTTTAATTAGTATACTTAATAAAAGCCTCAGTTAGGCATTGGAGGAAAGTTGAAGGATTTTTAGACTTATTTTGTATGACTTTCCTTAATTTATCATAGTTGATAGACTTTTTGGCAGAAGCTCTAACTCTGCAAAGAATGCAAGTAATAAAAATGTCTTTACTTCTCTTCCTGCATTATTATTATAATTTAATTTAGTTGGGAGTTAAGGACTATGGTGTTACCTGTAGGAAGCTCATTGTTTGACATATGAAATTGATCTGCCTCTTTCACCCTCTCCGACACTTTTTTGCACTTGTCAGAGGTTAGGGTATTAATTAAAACAATAAAAACATTATGTTAGGTAAGTTGATAGGATACAGTACTAAATTGAAACTTTTGAATAAAATGAAAAAGATTAGAAGTAAAGGAACTTAGTCTAACTTTAAGGTGTGTGAGTTCAGTCATGGGGAAGGGGACGTAAACAGAGTACCAGTCAACTCCAGCAAACTCCTGCAGCCGGGCTGGGAGGTGAGAGGGAGCTGAAAGTTCTTCTAATTTTGGAGACTGATGGGACCAGGAGCAGGTGAGGGGACCAGAGGGAAGTTAAGGATAAGGAGTGGAAGTTACTGTAGAATTATATGGAGGAGCTGGAGGAAGAAGAGGGTAAAGAGGTCCAGAAGTGTTTCTTGGAGCAGTCAGAAGTGGACTGAGAGACAATAGGAAGAACTCTGAGGGCTAGTTGGGGGTGGGGGGGAGGAGTTAGAATACAAGTTTAGATTGGTTGCCGGGGAAGTAGAAGAGACAGAGGGTGGAGGTAATTGTGTGGTTGAGGGAGGGGCCGAATATGGCGGGAAGGTTTGAATAGGTTTTGTTTAGTGAGATAGAGAATAGAAAAAGTTCTTTGTTATAAGAATTTTGGAATTACTTGAACATAAATTAGGCTTGGTTTTTAAGATAGGAGAAGCTCTGAACGTAGGGGACCTTGCTCCATTTGCCAAGGTGCTTACAATAGTTATATACACTTTGGATTAAAGATAAATGAAATGAATTATAGCTTGGCTAGATACTTTGGTTATTTAGCTTGTAAAGTGGCCAAACCTGTGTAGAGAGTTTAATTTTTTGGTCCTTAAGTTTAATCCTAATTTTACCAGGTGGCATAATAAGCACCCTAAGGGGGAGTTAGGTGGGATAGAATAGCCTGCACCTATGGTGATTTGTCGTGGAAATAAAGCATGAGCAGAATCACCCAAGGACCAGGACAAAGGGGGGACGTCTCCACTGCTTTGTTGCTGGCTGAGAAAATGAGGACACAATTTAGGACAGCCATCACTATCCTAAAGTAGTGTTAGACCTTGGGGCCGAGGAGAGCTTGAGACCTGGTGCCAAGAATTTTCATATGATGCGTAGAAGCACTGAGCTTGGCCACGCAAGGTTAAGGGGAATAGGGAACTCAAGCCTGGAGAAACAGGTGAATCGCCAGGAATGTAAGCATCCTAGCCCACGATTAGTGAAAACTCACTCCCATAGGGGCACTTACCAAGTTTAGAGGAGGTGGTGTTGAGTGCTGGTTATGGTGCCTTGGTGGATGGACACAAGCCGTTGTGGTGGTGAGTGCCAGGAGTGCAAGAAGATAGGGAACTCAGGAGCATTCCCTAATTAGATCCTGCTTCTGACGCCAGATGAAAGAGGGGCATTCTGACTGGAATAAACCTCACAGAACACTAAGGCTTGTACAAGTGGTGGGGGATGCTGCAGAGCAGCATTAAGAAGGAGGGAAAAGAGGGAGAGAGAGAGAAGGAAAGAGATGGGGAAGAGAAGAGAGGAGAGAAGGTAGAGAGAGGAGGAGAGAGAGAGACAAGACACACGGAGGGGAGGAGCGAGGGGGAGAAAGAGAAGAGAGAGAGAAAACAAAAGACAAGTGCACCTTATATAGACTCGGTTAGGGGAGGTGACGGGATGGTAGAACAGCCAATAAGGTGTTACCGCTCTGGTGTGAAGAAGCATAGGGGACGGGTCATAAGTTTGAACTTGTCAGTGGAGATGACGTTTTGCCATTATCTAACAAGGGGAACAAATACAAATATAATATTTAAAATGAAAATAAAGGCACCCCCATCTGCAAAAAAAAAAAGGCCTCCTAACTTCAGAAATAAAAGGCTCCCCTTAACCGCAAAAAAAGGCCCTATTAACTGCAAAATAAAAAAATAAAAATAGACCTCCTAACTTCAAAAATAAAAAAAAATCCTCATTTGTTCTTACCTAGGTCCTCAGGCAGCAGCAGGCTCTGCACAGGCAAGTTCATGACTCTTCCCATCACGAGTCTTAGTCTCACCCAAGACTGAGACGAGGAATTGAGAGACAGAGAGAAGGAGGGGAATTGGAGCATGCAGTGTACATTCCACATATGCGCCCTGCGGCCTATGGCCAAGCAGGACAGGCACCGGGCAAAAACACCCCAAGGGTGGGATAAATGTCCTCTGTGGGCTGCATGTGGCCTGCTGGCCATAGTTTGAGGACCCCTGCACAATACCCTTCCTTCTAAAACTGCTTTGGGCCATTCACAAGAAATTCTTCGATGGTTTTCTGGTTGCCGTCTTACTTATATTACCCAAACGTTATATAAATCTTAGCAAATTCTGGCTGTCACAGATGCAGGAGTAATTGGACATACTGAAGTTTGAGCTTCCTCAAGTTCGTGGAAAATCTACTTCTGGTACCATTCTAAGTCACCATAGGTCATGTTAAACTAGCAAAACAACAGCAAATTCAGTCAGACCCTATTGCATTTTCTTGTTTTCCTTCAAATATTACACTTTGAAATCAAGTTTAAAATAAGTGTTTATCCCACTTTTTAGTAACTTTGTCCTCCTAGAAGAGTGGTTTTCAACATTAGCCACACATCAGAATGATTCAGGGCACTGTTAAAAAAATAGCAATGCTGGCCAGATGTGGTAGCTTATACTCATAATTCCAGCACTTTGGGAGGCTAACGCAAGAGGATCACTAGAGCCCAGGAATTCAAGACCAAGCTCAGTAATACAGCAAGACCTTTCTCTATAAAATAATAGACAAAAGTAGCAGTAGCTGGTTATGGTGGCAGGTACCTGCAGTGCCCACTGCTCAGGAGGCTGAGGCAAGAGAATCGCTTGAGCCCAGGAGTTTGAGGTTGAAGTGAGCTAAGATGTTGCCACTTCACTTCAGCCTAGCAAGAGAGTGACATCTTCTCCTCAAAAACAAACAAAACACCAATACATGGACCTCACTCTGAGATTCTGATTTAATTTGTCCTCACTGGGATCTGACCATCTGTATCTTTAAAAGCTGTTAAGGTCATTTGAAGGTGTAGCTAAAGTCAAGAATCATTAGCCTGAGAAGGTGTAAGATTCTCAAATGTTTACCATGGTTGACCAATAGAATTGCATTCTGACTAGTGATAGAAAAGATTGAGTATTGTACCTCTTGATTTCATATTGCTAAAGACTCAAACTGTAAGTAGATACTAAATGCCCACTTAAGATTCCCCCAAGAGGAGTGTCTAGAAGAGAATTTTGGAGAATATCAGCTTTTCTTTTTCCTAGAGAAAGAGGAATCAGACAAGAAAAAATATCATACATATTGATACACTTTTGTTGACTATAATAAAAAACCAAATAAGGAAAAACTTAAAAATAAGTGAAAAAGAAAAGCACCCAGCAAGGTAATGGAATATGAGTAGATGTTAAATATTCCTGGATGACTCAAAATTGCTAGTTGTAGCACATCTGTAGATGGGTTTTTTTTTAGACATCAAATTAATGATTCTGACAGCCTGACATATTATGACATGATAAGTTCTGTCATTTTGATAATCCTTTCTTCCTTCTCTATCGGTTTTATTTAACAGAAAACATAAATTTTCTTGGACACTATTGCCGCAATTATCATTCAGCCATTCAGTCTACCAAGGGGAAGACAGAATGGAAAATAAATAAATAAAACGAAACTGCTGATATCAGGTAAGAAAAAAAAAATCACATGCCCCACTTTAAATAAAAATAGAAAGTGACAGTTTGAAAAAAAAATTAAATCTTGTATTTTGTTATTCAATGTGAGCTAAATTCCAGTTCACTCCAGAACTGGCAAGAGCTAAAAGCAAAAATGGTGTCTATACAGATCAAAATAAGTTGAGAGTTGGGAAAATGACCTAATTTAGTTGTTTTCGAAATTTCATTTTGCTCTGGAGTTTTTCTCCCCGTAAAATCTTACTCAAAAGGTGAATATGGAAACAGAAATAGCAGCATAGCCTGGGTGAGAAGGAACTTGGGATGAGACCCTTCATGGATTGGGATGAAAGTACCTTGTGGCTTTCCTCTTACCCTTTTAGCAACACTTGTAGCACTTTTTCAGAGCCAAAAGGAGGATATGAAAAAAAGTTTGAAAACCACTAATCTAGGCCAGGCACAGTGACTCATGCCTACAATCCCAGCACTTTTAGAGGTGAAGGTGGGACGATCACTTGAGCCTAGAAGTTCTAGACCAGCCTGAGCAAATAGTGAGATCCAGTCTCTACAAAAAACAGAAAGATTAGCCCAGAGTGGTGGCTTGCCCTGTGGTCCCAACTTCTTGCGAGGCTAAGGAAGGAGAAATACTTGAGCTCATGAGTTTGAGGGTGCAGTGAGCTATGATGACACCCCTGCTCTCTAACCCAGGCAAGAAAGTGAGACCTTATCTCAGGAAAAAAGACAAAACCAAAACCAAAACCCCAAACCTCACTAATCCAGGAAATTTATATCTGAGTTTCTGCTACTAACAAAATAGATTTAATTTTTTTTGATAACATGACTTATTCCTCTATATCAGTAGATATAAGCAAATAGTGCTTTTTTTCTACCTTACTAATAGGCAAATCTGTGGATCTAAAAGAAGCCATTGAAATTTGGAATATAATTGAATTCATGCTACATTTTCTGAGTACCTTTACATGTAAAGAATTCTATTAGAAGCTGTTGGTGTCAAATACCAAGTTAAATGAGCAAGCACATATAAAGGGAGAGAGAAATATCTTTTATTCAATTTCATTTATTAATTATAGTTTGAGTTTCTGTGATGTGCCAGACATTGTTCTAGGCACTTAGGAAATATAAATGACCAAATGATATGTAAGTCCTGCCCCAAATCTTAGATTTCAGCAGGGAAAGGTAAAATAAATAATAAACATTTTGAATAACAGATGTGAAAAGGTAACATGGGTAGAGAAAGAGGAACTGGGAACTTGGGAGATGTAATGTCTCAAATGGGGGATACCAAGATGTCTTATTGCAAAGTTAACAGTTTATAAATACGTTCAGTAGTCGAAGGAATGAACTCTGAATTTATCAGGCCAGAGGCACCCTAAGCAGAAGGAACTGCCAGTACATAGATCTTGTGAGGAGAGTGAATTTTGCTTGTTAGGGGACTGGCAAGGAATCCAGCATGATTTGAGAAAAATATTAGTAGGACCTGGAGTCAAAGAGAGGTAAGGATGGAACATAAAAGATCTCACAGGCCTAGCAGACATTATTTGGTTATTGGCTCTTACTCTGAGTAAAAGAGTGATGTAAGGCAAGAATTTCATTAGAGAAGTGACATGCTTTGACTTCCCATTAAAAGGATCATTCACCTGCCATAGTGAGATGAGATTGGGGTTTGGGGAGAGGGCAAGTATAGAAGTAAGAGGACCATTTAGAAGACTGTTTGCCATAACAGAAGTGAGAAAATGATGGTGATTTGGATTAGGGAGATGATGATAATTGGAAGAATGTTGGATTTTGAAAACAGAGATAATAGAATTTCCTGCTCGGTTGAATGGGTGGATGGCATGAGAGAAAGAGAGGAGATAATGCCAAGTTTACAGGCCAGGGAAATTAAAATAATGGACTTGACGTTAATGGACTTGAGATTGGTTGAGCAGCTTTGGGAGGAAGGAGGAAGATCAGAAATTGGTTTCGGACATGTTAGGTTATATGTACTAGTTATTCAAGTAGATGTGGTGAGGGAGTTGGAGGAATCCATCAGCAGTCTCAGGCACAGGTCTAGTATGGAGATACATATTTATGAGTTATTGCCAAAAATGGGTGATATAGTTAGATAGAATTAACAATATTTGATAGCACAAGAAAGTGACTATATTCAGCCATAAGTTAGAGCATATTTAAAAAATGCCTAAAAGGGTGGAATTGCAATGTTACTCACATAAAGAAATTATAAATTCCTACAGTGATTATTACTCCAATCCTGATTTGATAAATCCACTTTGTATGTCTGTATCAAAACACCATATGTACCCTATAAATATATACAACTAGCATGTATCCATAATAATTAAAAATAAAAATTTTAAGTATAAGAAAGCAAAGAATGGTGGTGATATATAAAGCCTCAAGTATAATAAGATCGTCCAAAGGGGAAAAAAAAAACAGCAGAAAATCTTGGGGACAACATTAAGAGATTAAAAAGGTTTAGTGAAAGAAGTGGCTTTAGATGGGTCTAGGATGTTGACCAGAGTTTGTGCAGGCCAGTACATCAAGATAAAAGCCTGTTTTTGACTATTTGCTTTCAAATAACTAATTATATAACTTATTCTGACTGATTTTCTCATTTTATCACTGTTTAAGTATTGGCTTTAGAAATACTTAAAAAATGGCATTGACCCAGATCCTGGTGTTCTCGGTTCCCTTGTTGAGGCCATCTATTGATGTAGCGTGTGTTCTCTCTCCCAACACACACACATACATGAGGTGGCCATAAAGTTCAAACTGCACATGAACTTTATGGCCACCCTATATATATGCCCAGCCCAGGTTTTAGTCAGACACTAAACACTTTGGTCAAGAATTCATCTTTAAATCAGAAATTATTTTCCAACATAGGAAAATACATTCAAAACTTCAAATGACTTAAGGCCAATTTAAATGCCCAGTAGGATTCTAAATTGCATTATCATTGTGCCCTACTTTGGCAATACACATACGAAACTGATCCTTCTGTGTTCCAGTAGCTGCTTGTTCCAACGCAGTGGAATTTTCACTTCTCCAAATACACTCACTGCTTGCCCCCATGTTTTATTCATGGTACTGTTTTGACTGAGGATGCTTTATTCCTTTTACTTCCTGTATTTCCAAATCCTAGTAATCATTCATGCCATTATTGACATGGTACTTACTTCTAGAATCCTTTACTGTTCTCTCAGCAAGTAAAGAAGGCCTCTTGGTCTTTGTCTGTGCTTTTTTCATGGTATACATTCATGCCAACTTTATCCTGGAACGTTTTATGATCATGTTTACCCTCTGACTAGAATGTGAGTTTTTAAGAAGAAGAAGAAAGAGTTAATGGCAAGAAACAAACATAAACCTAGGTAGATGTACGCACAAAAAAGCCCAATGTAAATTCACATCTCAGAGAAGGTATTTGTGAATTAATATTTGGCCTTTCGTTTAGCTGGATTTTTGTGTTACTAAAGTGAGTTTTTTTTTCACAGCAATTACAACGGGAACATAGAGGGGATGGAGAATTAGGATTAGCTAATTTTGTGAATGAAGAACAATCATAGAAGTGGAACAAGGCCTCTTTTGTCAAACACTGTCTGCTATTTGTCCAGTGCTTTAACCTGGACTTCTTTAATCCTCACAAGTGTGTATAAGGCATGTGCTCTGTATTTCCTTTGTGCAGATGAAAGAGGTGAGATTGAACGAGGTGAAATCACCTTCTGAAAGTTATACAACTAATGTGGTTGTAGGATTAAGACCTTTGATGCCCAAATCTATACCTTTAGCTTTTGTATCACATTGCCTTCCCAGATCTTTGGCTTTTATTTATATAGTATAAATTCAATAAAACTCATTTTGAAGATTTCTTTTATTAAAATGCCAATTTATGGAAAACTCAAAGTCAGGTAAACAACTCTGTTGTCCAGGTTCTGGAGCAACTGAAAGTGATCTGAGAGCCTGCTGTAAAGGGTACTGAAGGCATCTGATCGGGAAGCAAAAGTCCAAGATACCGTGACACCTGCAAAACATGGACAGTATTTAAATAAGCCCACTTCTCTGCTAAAAAAGTCACTATCACACAGCAAGAACACAGCTTCTATTTAGAAGCAATAAAATGGTCCTTAAGCAGTTGACATGTTTTTCACACTTTTTTCTAGGAAATAACTCTAGAAGCACCAAAGCTGTTTTAATCCTAAATGTGTTTATTTTAATAAAACTACTTTTTAAATGATCTTGCAGAACATTCAGCTCTGAAAGACAGTGCCTGTTCACTCGGAGCCCTGAAATTCAAAACAAAGCCTAGCAGTAAATTGATAATTCAGAGAAGGGATAAAAATAGAACTTGGATCCCTCCTGGGTATCAGTACTACATTTTTTTTCCTAAAGAAGAAAGAAGCGTCTGTTACCTCATAGGCTCTCCATCCACAGCAGAGATCAAAGGCATTTCTTTTTCAGTTGGCATGGGAAATGTTGCCAGATATTTGGCCATCGATTGGTGTAGGGCTGAGGCCAAGCTGAAATGTTGAGAGTTAGGAAATTTCTATTTTCTGAAAACTCAGACTAGAGAAGTGATTCATTATTTAACTACACACATTAAGGGCATACTGTGTGCTGAGCCCTGTAGTAGATAACTGGGCTCAGAGATAAAAGCAACACCCCCCATTCTGGAGGGGACTTGGTCTGCCTCCTAAGTGAGATGAGATAAAAGCTGAGGTGGGGAGTTGGGAACAGCAGACTAGAGGTGATAGACACCACCGGGATTATATAACATGAGGCAATACATTTTATAAGAAGCAATATTTAATTCATTCAAGGAAACCACTAAATGCTCAAAGTATGTTTGTTAAGTAAAACATTAAGCTTTGGGATTTCACATTTGATAAGGCAACATTGGAGCTGCCATTGTGAAGTGGGAGAGTAGTGGACTCACCTCGATCTGAAGCAGCATCACAGATGCTAAAACAGAAGCTTCACCGGATAACCATGTCAAGCGTATTTGTAAAAATCTAATAGTTCGATGCTTCTAATGCTCAGCTAGAATAGAAAGCCTTTATTTAAGTCAGACTGGAGAAAGAGGTAAATGATTTAGGGAGTTAGAGTAAAGACTTCTTGTTTTAGTTGGGGTTGTGGGGAAATTGGAAAAAAGCAAAAGGAGAAAGAAAAGCGAAAGAGGTTTTGGAAAGACAAAGGAGAAGGAAATGAATGTCTCTGGTTGCTCCTGAAACAATGGGATTGATCTCTTCCCAATTGTCTGTCTTTCTGAGTGTTCATGTGACCAAGCAGATTACGATATCAGGTTAAAGTCAAACCCATGTTTATTCTGCCTGCCTATCTCTTTTAGTTGTAAGAAGAACAACTTATCTTTCTTAAACTTTCTTTAATATGGGGGAGATCTATCATATTCCTTCCAGTCACTTCTCTCTCTTAGCACCACCCCTCCTAGGGAACAGCATAGCAATTGGAATACATGAGGTCCTCTCTCAAATGTTGACCTATTTGTTACACATACACACTTATCTGCCAGTCTATCTACATAAAGAGAGAAAGTAAGCATCCATTTATTGCACACAAGTATTAAGCTTTAACACTCCAAGGAAGAGGTCGTGGATACAACAGATGAACAAAAAAGACACAAACACTGCTATTATGTTTTGAAGATATGTTGAAATCCTCATCGTCAGGACCTGTGAATTTGATCTAATTTGGAAATAGGGCTTTTGTAGACGCATCCTTGTTAAGTTGAGGTTCCTAAGGTTCATCCTGTGCAAACATGACTAGTGTCCTGAAGAACAAAGGAAACAGACACAGAAACATGCAGGAGAGTGTCATGTGACTGTAGAGGCAGACATTGAAGTACCGTTGCTTCAAACCAGGGAACACCTGTGTCTACCAGGGCTAGAAGAGGCAAAGAAGGACGGAAGTAGCATGGCCCAGCCAACAGCTTAATTTCAGACATTTTTCAGAGATGTGAAACAATAAATTTCTGTTGTTTTCAGTCACTGAGTTTGTGGCATGTCATTACAGTAGCCCTAGGGAACTAGTATACTTACTTTACATGTGGCAGGAAATTAACACCATCTACTTTATTGTATAGTAGATAAAATTCATAGCATTGTATACTAACAAGGAGGGAAAACTATCCATTTTGCTCTCATTTTTACAGTTCTTCCTTTGGGGATGCAATTAAACAAGCAATCACATAAGGTGAAGTATTTGTTAAGTGGGAAAGAATTTGGAAGTTATCACAGGAGCACATAACAGTGATTCTGAATTTAGTTAGTGGGAAAAGAAGTGGGCAAGGAAGGCCAATGAAGGTTCCCTGAGGAAGGGCTAACTAAGGTTATACATGAAAGATGAGAGGAAATATGCAGAAGGGAAGGTGCATCAAAGAAAAGAAAAATGTCAGAGGGCCTAGGCTTAAGATATTGATAATAGAGTTTCAGAGCACACTGACACCGTTGTAGGCTGGAATCTGTCTGACATCCTCCTGGTAAAGCATGTCATTTACTTGCTACACTTTTGGACATTATACTTTGGCCCCTTGATCTCCACTTGGAATTCCTTTAGCCTCTCACCTAAGACCAGGCATCTCTTATCTTTCATTGGCTTCTTTTCTTTTGTAAATTCTGATCTGAGATTCAAGTCTGTGAACGGATATCAGGTATAACTGTAATTGAAAGGGGACAATACGGCTACTTATTTTATGCATCTAGTTTGCCAGCTCAGAGTATGTTCCTAAAAGGCTAAGGGAGAATACAGATAGCAGATTTAGAGAAGGTTTAGGAAAACAGTTCTTAGGCTTCAATTGGAGGAAAAATATTCCAAGTATCAACCTATCTTATGATCAAAGATACCAAGTCTAGTAAGTTTAGAGAATGGAGAATTATAAAGCTAGCAGGCTGCTACCTTAAGAATTCTCAGAGCCTTTGATACTCAAAATTGTGAAAATTTCCAAGAGGAAATTATACAAAGTAGCATGCAGTATTCCCCACTTAGTTTTATTTTGTTTTATTTTTGTTTTTTTCTAAAAATAAATGAAAATTGTAATTTTTTATTTTTATTTTTTATTTTTTATTGTCTTTATTATTAAATCATAGCTGTGTACAATAGTGCAATCAAAGGAGTGGAGGGGTGAGGTTGGGGTGGAGGTAGGGTAATTGGTGGGGCCACACCTATGGTGCATCTTAGAAGGGTACAGGAGAACCTTACTAAATGCAGAAAATTATAATTTTTGGATGAGTCTTTATGTGCATCAAGGGTCTGCTCACATCATAGAACCAAAATCACCAGACATTTGTTTCCCTTGAAAGGAGGCACCTGGCATTTGGTGAAGTGATCTAAAGTTGACCAGTGGGATTCTCCTACAAAGAACTTCGAATCTGCAACAAATGATGAAAGAAAGCAATCAGGATGACAGTTTAGAATTTGCCCCTTGAGTTTTGACAGTATCTGATGTCCAGCATGCTAGTACTACTGGTTTCAGTGCCCCGTGGAAGACAGCGGCTTCCCCTAACCAGACTGTGACCAGGCGTGTCTTGCTGCCATTAGACCCTGACATTAACTGTCAACCTAGGAACTAACCACTCAGGACTTTCCTCTTCTTCATCAGAGTCAATTTCTGTTGTTCACAATTAAAAATATGTTCATAGGGTAGGTCTGATAGCAGTGTTGAAAGGAACATATTTTTAGGAAAATCGGTTTACAAATGCATTCATATACTTCAAATAGTATCAATGGCCATTGGTACTTCCCACCATCTCTGACCAAGGCCCAGATTCTTTCCATAGCCAATCTCATGGTATGTTTCCTAGCAGCTTCAGGAGGGAGGATTTATGTCAGTGTTCTGAAGGAATCTCTCAAACCTCTTCACAGCATATCTGTTTAGGCCCACAAACCTTAATCATAGAGTAGTTCTAATCTTTCCTCTTGTGACTCACCTGTTTTTATCTTGGCTCTACTGAGTAATGGTCAAGTTCTTTGTGATAGATAGAATGTTATCTTTTATTGCTTCTGCTGCCTGACAAAATACAGTAGGGTGTAGGCCATACAGTTGATTAGACGTGGGATGAAATCCTACTTTTACATGTACTTGTATGAAAAACCGCAAGAGGAGATGTCAGGCCAAGGTCCTTTAATGCCTGTTTGTTTTGATGCATTCCCTGAACCAGCTGATAGTGAATTATCTTTAGCTCAAATATGGGGAATTTTGTGCTCAAGTTCTCCAAATGTTTAGGTATAAAGCCTAACTTTTCCATTGTTTGGTAAGGATGTAGCTTTCAGTTAAATTATATCACTTTACTAGGATTCAAGAACTCATGTGTAAAATGAAATGTTACAATGAGAATGCAAATGCCAGAAAACCTGGCTGAAATGTGTTGAAAAGTTGAAAAGTTTCTTCTATTTTTTTTTCTGATTTTACAAACAGATCAAGATGGACATTGATTTCAGATGAGCCCTGATCAAGGATTCAAACATCACATGGGTCCCATTTTTCTCTCTTTTGTAACCACATTTTACCTTTTGGGGGGGGCTCTGTTTTAAGCAGTTTATGCTCTTAGGCATCAAAACCAGAAAGTCTAAGGGAGATATCTCAGTTGAGATACAGAGAAAAATAGGGTGCTTTTATTTCTGAGACATTCCAGGGAATATACCTTTGTCATTTACTTTGCTTATGATCTGCTGATTGGCTTAGACTTGTCACAAGTTTCACCTCTCCTGTCCATCCACAGCAAGTTAATTAACAATGTGGAAAAGAGATGGTTCCCAAGATGAAAATTGAGGTGTATTAAATAATATCAAAATAAATGAATATTAACTGCAAAATTAGCAGATATTAGGAGACTGAGCTGAGAAGATTGCTTGAGGTCAGGAATTCAAGAGCGGCCTGAGCAAATGCCAGACCCTATCTCTACAAACAAAACAAAACAAAACAATGTAGAAACTAATTAGCCAGGGCAGGTGGTGCATGCCTGTAGTCCCACACCTACTTGGGCAGCTGAGGCAAGAGGATTGCTGAGCCCAGGAGTTTTAGGTTGCAGTGAGACATGATGACACCACATACATACTCCAGCCTGGTCAACAAAGCAAAAGCCTGTCTTAAAATAAAACAAACAAAGTGAAACAAAAGAAAGAAAGTAGCAGCTAGCTATAGTATCCTGGGCTTCCATAAGGCTTTTTCCCCCCTTTTTTCAGATTAATGTCAGGGTGCATAAGATGATATGGTAAAATGGTTGGCTTAGTATACCACACATGAAGGAGATGGAATGGAACTGTTTCAATAACAATATTATTATTGAGTGCATAATGTTTATGTCTGTCCTATATTAAAATAGTAGCCACTCACACCAAGGACAAAAATGTGTACTAGAATTATGTCGTAATGCTAAAAGGTGAAGGCTGTCATACACCATGTGAGGGAGACAAGAAGTCTTATGAGACCCTGAAAAGTTGTCCCCTTGATTCCTCTTTTGACACTTCTGTTTGGGAGGATCATGCTCTTCCTCTGTCTTCTCTAATGTCTGTAGAAGGGCTGGGGTCTCCTACTTGGAAGGATGCATCTTCCCATTCCATGGTGGAATTCCGTCTTAGAAACTAAGGAGGAGAGGCCCAGGGAAAGGAGGTCTGGCTCAGCCTACTCGACTTGTCTATTCTAAACAAATATTCCTGCGGCTTCCATGTTGCCACTTCTGGTTGACTAGGAAGCTGTTCTAGAGCCAGTTATCTAACTTCAGCTATAAGGTTAGAATGTCCATAAGCCTGGAATAATCTCTAGGTCTCCCTTACAGGTTTTCAGCATTTGAGGCTATTGCTATTTTTCAGAAATTTCAGATTCTTGTTATGTCCTTTTTGGAGACCTAATCACCTATATTGGTCCTCCAAGCTTTACGCCTGACTCCCTCGGATACTCTGTGGTCCCAGGTCTGAGCTGAGCCAAAGAAGAAGCCCTGGTGATGTCTGTCCAATTCCAGCCTAGGAAACAAGGCAGGAAGAGGACACGAGTCACATCGAATCATTTTGCCTGAGAAAATACAGCTGATCACACAGTTTATTCACTGCCCTGAATTTTTGCTACCACGAAGATCTTTGTAACTTTATCAGTTAGCTTGGGCTACCACAACAGAATACCACAGACTAGGTGATGTAACATAAATTAATTTTTTGTTAATTAATTAGAGGTTTCTTCAAAACTCTGCTGGAGGTTTGAAGACCAAGACTGAAATTCCAGAGGGCTGTTTCTGGTGAAGCCTCTTCCTGGCTTACAAATGGCTGCCTTCTTTCAAGGTCTTCATATGACCTTTCCTCATTACACTGAGAGAACAAGGGAGAGGGGGAAAAACATGAGCAATTTTGTCTCTTCTTTTTATAAGGACACTAGTCCTATCAGATTAGAGCCCCACTCCTATGACTTCATCTAATGAGAATTACCTCTGTGAAGGCCCTAACTACAAATACTATCATGTCGGGGGGTTAGTGCTTTATCACATGCATCTTGGAAGGACACAATTCAGTCCATAACAGTAATTAGCAAACAAGACCCTGAGGTCAGTCAAATCCATTCTAGTAACATATGGACCCCTGCGTATTTGGATGTGGCAAAATGGGACCACTGGTCAAAACTTTATGGAAGCAGAAAAAATGACAAAGAAAATTACAATACTTCTTTATTCATGTCTTCTGAACATTTATAGGAAAGGAGTCTTATAAAATATCTGTTGAAATATAGCAACCAGAGAATATAGTATGACTATACTGTTCAGCAGGATTCTTTATCAGCAGACCCTACAGTCTTTCTCCACTAACAGCCCGAGACTGTCTGCAGTCAAGGCCAACATATCTGTCAGATGCTTTGAACTCTGCTTTCTGACTCGCATTTTCTAGTACTGAGGTCCTTGTTAAACAAGTGCCATCTCTCTCTCTCCTTCCGTCCCTCCCTCACCACACTTTTCTTTTACTCTCTCTCCCTCTCCTTTACTGTCCCAGTACTTGTTCCCTATTTTTCTCTTCTACTCAATTAGAAGTCAGCTCATTTCAAATTAATTCTTTTTCATTTTAATTGGATAATCACTTCTACCTGTAGGTTAACCAAATTGTTTATAGACACAATGTGAGTGCGTCAACTTAATTTAGGGATGAAGATTTAGTGGAAGGCTAGCAGGAGCTCTGATCAGACACTGGCCAGGCTCTTTAATGTGGCACTAGGCTCCATTAAATGGCATACAACTATGCTGGTGGAAAGTCTTTTATCCTGAAAACATAACCAAAATTTTAACAGTTCCTGAGATACTATCAAACTTTATTGCTCAGTATTCAATGACAGTAGAACCTCTGTAAGTTGACCACCCAAGGGACTGTAACAAATTGGTCAACATACAGAGGTGATTAATGTAAGGTCTAGGCCAGTGGTTCTCAAACCTTTAATACAGTTCCTCATGCTGTGGTGACCCCCAACCATAAAATTATTTTCGTTGCTACTTCTTAACTGTAATTTTGCTACTATTATGAATCGTAAATCGTAATGTAAATAAATATCTGATATGCAGGATGTATTTAGGTGACCCCCGTGAAAGGGTTGTTCAACTTCCAAAGGGGTTGTGACCCACAGGTTGAGAACCGCTGGTCTAGGCCTACTGTACTGATACATACATGTGGTACATGTCTGGTCTATGAAAATTAGGTCAACTTAAGGAGGTGGTCAATGTATGGAGGTGTCCGTCTATGAAGGTTCTACTGTATTATTATTCTAAAGTCAAAGTAAAGAATTGCCTTAGACTTTATTGAGATCCTATTATGTGCCAGATACCAGAAACACAATTGAACAAGATACAGTTTTTGACATAAAGAATATCACACTCTAGCAAGGAAGATGACTATGAAAATGTTTGCTGCTCGGGAGCAGAATGGAAGAAAAGAATATGGGAGTCCTGGGGATTTAGTTTGGATGTTAAAGAGGTAGAAAGAACCTCCAGAATGATACAAATAACTTTTCTAACACTTACGTAAGCAAAGATATAGTATAAATTCAGTATATGCTTGTTGGATTAATAAAGTACAGAAGTTTAGAGACTTCAGTAAATATAACAAAGCTTTGAAAAATCATGCATAATCCTGAAACATTAAGATGTGACATGATTGTGCACTTTAAAAATTTTGTCCCAAATACTTCTGGGGGCATGCTTATATACTTTTTAAAATTATGTAAGAAGGATTTCTCTCTCTCTCCACAAACATACATGTCATACATATATATTTGTAAATACTATTTTTATCTAACATTTGATCATGAATCTTTTACCATTTCAGTAATGTTCAAAAATATGAAAATATTTGTTAAAGTTATGAAATATATGAAATACTTTGTAACTAACACAACAATTATTTCTTAGTATTATTTATGGATGGTATGTTCCCAGCTGGAGAGAGTCCCAGACTGACTTAGCAAATAATGAAGGCCTGATGCCCAGTTATTGTATCCTTTCCATAGAATCCAATACTTGCCATTGCACCCTTTAAGTCTTTATTTAAAAAAATAAACTTTAAAAATGGGCTGAAGGGCTTTCTGTCAACTGATGGTGAATTTTGCCTCTTGTATGATTTTCAATATTTGCTGGCATTTCCCTTAGAAGCAGGCAAGCTTAGTATATGCGAATACAGGATTCATTTTGCCTCATTTTGAACCTTGCTTTTCCATTTTCTCCCTTTGCCATCTTGTAAAAGTTAGCAAGTTACCATACTTTCTATATCTCCCCATTTCTTATTTTCAAAATAAGGGTAATTGTTGCTGCTTCATATGGTTATGAAAATTAAAGGAGTTCATCCACATTAGTTTCCTATTTTTGTGTGTAACAAATTACAGAAAATGTAGCATCTCCAAACAACACCCAGATGTTATCTCACTGTTGTTGCAAGTCAGAGGTGTGGATGGCATAGTTCAGTTCTATGATCTGGGTTTTAGGAAGATAAGATCAAAGCAGAGACCAGATTGTGTTCTTCGCTAAAGGCTCTGCGAGAGGACCTCCTAGTTCATTCTTGCTTCTGGCAGATTTCAGCTTCCTGTGGTTGTAACACTGAGGTCCCTGTTCCCTTGCTGGGTTTCAGCTGGGGGCACACTCAGCTCCTGAGACCACCCATGTTTCTGAATGCACTCATTATCTGTTCCTTCTTTAAATGAATGATGCCACATCCACTATTTCTCATCCTTCAAATCTTTGATTTTGATGAGAGAGAAATTTCTTCTTTTAAAGATTTCACGCGATTTTGTCAGCCTCCCCCAGAAAAATCTCCTTATCTTAAAGTCAACAGTGCCATAGTGTATAATATAACCTGATCACAGAAGTAAAATCCATCAAATTCACAATCCATGGGTATTATGCAGGACATGTACACCAGAGGGTGGAAAATCTCGGGGACTATCTAGGAGGTGCTTGTAAAGCACTTAGAAAATTCACCACATACAAAACACTTAATAAATGGATAACATTGGCATTTTATACCTAAAGAATTAAAGTATACATCATTTTTCAGTTTATAGAGTCATCAGTATTTAGGTTCATCAATATGTACTGAAATTGAAACACACACTTTTTTATTATTTTGTTTAAGAAATTCTGAATGAAGGTGAAAACACTCAATTAACGTTCAGCAAAGCGTAAGTACGTTGTGTAAAAGGCCACTTTATGTAACAGGATCCAGAGCTGCGTGGGTACACCCAACCATGGGCATCTTCTGCCGTCTTCTGGCGCTTTGGAGCATAGCATAAGAATTCTTTTATAAAGGGGAAAACTAAAAACAGGCTGATTTTCTGTACGAATATCACAGCATCATTACTGGTCCTCATTTCTAAGTATTCAGTTTAGAAATTTGAGCATTACTCGCTATATCTATTTTACTGAATGTTTTTAAGTAAGTAGCAACAGAATATTCATGATGTACAGTCGTTGCCTCAAACGTCCTGCAATTACAAGGCCCCCATAATGATAGGAATTGATTTACAGCCACTGCTGGGGTCCTTATTTTTAGGCATGTAAATTGGGTAACCATGGAATGGTTCAGTCTAAATGGTGGGACCATCAGTCTGCAAGAGTATAATGGGCCGCCAAAACAGCTACGGTCAGTAAAACGTTTTTTCCTGAAAGGTTCAGAAACTTCCGTGATGATGATGAAATATATTTTCACTCTCTCTCTTTACAACTGTTTCTAAACCAAAGAAAGTGATGCTTTCTTTGATGGTCTGTTGGATTTCGGGGGACTTAGATAACTGGCTGCATAACCCCCTGCTGGCACTTCCACACCTCTTTACATCATGGTCCTTCAGTCATGTGCTCTGTTTTGCTTGTCTCCTTTTCAAATGGAGCTTCTTTAGGGCTGGCTCAATCACTTCATTTTCCTCATAACCCTGGTGATTATACTCTACAGGGAAGTACCTGGTTAATATTTCATAAACCTGTTAACTTGATGTTTTAAAAGGAAACATCTAAAAAAAAAAGGGTTGTTACTGATTTTGTTACAATCACAGAAGGATAAAGTAGGAAAAGAATCTAAGCATCTCAACGTCTCCTCAGAAGTGAAAAAGAAACAAGTATCAAAAATTAGGATGCTATACCTCAGATGGCACAGCAAATTGTCTGAAATGATTCTCCTTATTAATTCCTTAATTTCCTTGGATTCTAGTGAATAGTTTTTGTTCATGTTGTTTGCAGCAACTGAATTTATACTCTGGTGATGTCTATTTATCAGTTCCCATTTGTAGTATGGCCTGGCTCATGTTTTAGAACATTTGTTCCTAATAATTAAAAAAAAATAGAAGTAGGTAATACCTACTTAGCTCTATGCTGATATTTACACCCCCTACCAAGAAGCCGACATATTTTAAAGCTCAAAGACAGTAAGAGTGTGTATGTTGGAAGAGTTGGGGGGGGGCAGGGCACCTGAGTGGGACTACCCAAGACAATCCTGAGTCCCCCAAAGCACCTGTCATTTTATAAAGAGATTTTTTTTTACTGATTTCTTTTGGGGAGCTGAGACCCTTAAGCACTCACCTTTTTTTTCTTTTGTTCAAATTTAACTTTTATTAAATCATAACTGTATACATGTATGGGGTACAATATCACGATTTGATATACAACATGGAATGCTTAAATCACAGTGATTAACATAACCATCACGTCATTTATTTGTTGTGGTAAGACATTTATAATTTACTCTTTGTTGTTCTGAAGCGTCCCCTACATTGTGCCATTAGGTGAGATCCCACCAAATGCCCTCCCTCCTCCCTCCACTCACTCTCCTCCTCCCCTCCCCTCTCCTCCTATCCCCTCTCCTCTCCCTCCTCTCCCCTCCTTCTTGCTGGACTGTATTTGTGTTTTATCATTCCTATGAACGTGTAAGTGTTTATATATTGATTTCATAGTAATATTGAGTACATTGGATACTTTTTTTCCATTCTTGAGATACTTATTAAGAATATGTTTCAAGTTCATCCAGATAAACAATTAAAGATATAAAATCTCCATCTTTTGGGGGCTGGATGGTATTCCATGGTAAACATATACTGCAATTTATAATCCATTTATGGGTTGATGGGCATTTAGGCTGGTTCCACAACCTGACAATTATGAATTGGCCTGCAATAAAACAATATCTTTGTTTTAAAATGATTTTTGTTCATTTGGATAGATACCTAGTAATGGAATTGTGGGATCAAATGGTAGGTCAAGTTTTAGTTCCCTGAGAATTCTCCATACTTCTTTACAAAAAGGCTGTATTAGTTTGCAATCCCACCAGCAGTGTAGAAGGGTTCCCGTCTCTCCACATTCACAATAATATCCATATTAAATGAAAAGGCCAATGCAAATTCCTTAGTGTATAAGCAGTATGTATAATACTTAAGTTCCTGTTGCATTGTAAAGTGAAATTTGTGTGACAGGTGGGATGTTGGTCTCTATGTTTTACCCCCCGATGCTATAACTATGCATCTGTTTTATTCCATGTCAAAAAGAATTTAAGGTTGCTAATTGGCTTGCCTTAAAAGAGAAAGGCTGCCACCGTTATCCAGGGGGACCCACTGTGATCAAGTGAACCATTAAAAGTAGAGGAAGGAGTTCAAAGAGAAAGAGAGAGAGACAGAGAAGAACAAGAAAAAGGACAAAAGATTCAAGCATCAGAGGGGCCTGACCCCCTATTGCTGGTTTTGAAGACAAAAGTCAAGGAAGGAAGGCAGTTTCCAGAAGCTGGCAGTGATCCCCAGTCAGCAAGGAAACAGGGACCCCAGTGTTGCGACTGCATAGAACTGAATTCTACCAACAATATAAATAATCTTGGAAGTAGATCGTCCTGGGGAGCTTCCGGAAAGGAACACAGGCCTCTAGACATCTTGATTTGGGCCTTTGAAACCTAGAGCAGAGAAACAAGCTGGGCCTATTACACTCTGACCTATTAATTACAGTGCTGATAAATGGGTATTGCTTTAAGCTGCTGAATGTGTGGTAAATTGTTACACAGCAATAAAAAACTATACAAAAAAGAAAGCCATACAAATGGCTTTAATGACTTTTCTTAAGAAGATTGGGGGATTACTAGTGTATAGGCCTTGCAGCCCCTCAGTGTTTGCTCTTTCTTGGTAAGTATTTATTACACGTAGCTGGTCATGAATAAAAGGCATGATGATCTCTGGAAGACAGGACAAAGTAACAATTTCTTCCACCTCTCAGAACTTCTGATTACAATAAAATTTCTCCCCATAGCAAGTGAGGTTGAGCCCAGTTGCTTAGATGAAGAAGAAACCGTCCCTTTCATTTCTTCACACGCTTTCTTTGTTACCAGCACGTGCCAACCCCTTTCTCTATTGATTCTAACACCTCTTTCTCAACCTTGGGTAGGACTCTTCTCTTTTGTTTCCCTGCAGGTTTTAAAAAGAGGAGAGGAGGCATTTCGGTTTGCTCGTGTTACATTGTCTTATGAGATTGTGTCCCTGGGAGATAGCCCAGTTAGGGAGAGATTAAAAATACTGATCATAATATGAACACAGTAAAAGCTTTGCTGAGATGGATAGATGCAGCATGGTTGCTATGAGTATTAATTATATTCAATGTATACATTTGTCCAATCATTTGAGTAACCATATGAATTAGGTATCATGTGTTCATTATTTTTGTTTTTTAAGTAGTATTTATTTTTATGATTAATAGACTATTTCTTAATTTTTAAATTTATAGAAAAATTGGACCATAGTACAGAGAGTTCTGTTTATCCACCATACATGGACTCTCAACCCTTCCCAGTTTCCCCAATTATTAATATCTGATATTACAGTGCTATATTTATTATAATTAATGATAAACATAGCCTTTTCAGACTGGCTTTGTTCCCTTGGAAATATTCCTTTAAGGGGCCTTAATGTCTTTTAGTGACTTGACAGTTCATTTCTTGGTTGCCAGTGTAGAATGCGTAGAATTTCATCATATAGATTTATCCATTCACCTTACTGAAAGAAATCTTGGTTGCTTCCAGTTTGGGGCTATGGTGAATAAGAATTGTATAAATATTTGGGTAAAGGTTTTTGTGTGGACAATATTTTCATTTTTCAGAGATGGGATTACATAGTGGAGAAGGGATGGCTTCTTTTTAGTTGAAGGGAACTTCTTACTTATCTTTTCTTCTTCTATCCCTCAGATCCCCTTAGAGATAGAGGGATTTACCTGATTGAAACATAAAAGTGTGTGGTTGATTCATCTTTCCCTTTCTTCCTCTTTAGCAATGGTGTGTTTTATATTATGAAGTACACCATGATTGACAAACTTTCACCTTGACCTAAAACCTGACCTATTGACCTCTGTTAGTGATAAAGTTCATATTAGGGCCTCTAGTCTTTTTTCAACTTCTTCAAAACCTAGGCAAGGAATATATTTTCTATGGGCATCATCGGAAAACCCAGCATAAACTAAAGCTCAGAGAAGTTAAGTAATTCAGAAAAAATTAAGTAGTTGGCAAATAGCAAAGCCAAACTTCAATCTAAGTTGATCAGACTCTAAAACCTATTCTTGCTACCATACCATCCTTTTCCAAAGTACTTTCCACAATAATTCCTAGGAGTAACAATAAATACCAAATAAATATGGGTAGAGTAGTAACAATAAATACCCATATTTATTAAATATGGGTATATTATTGTTAATAATATTTATTAAATATGGGTATTTATTGTTACTACTTTATTAAATATGGGTATTTATTGTTACTACTGGGTGAAAAAAGACATTTAATATTCAAGTAAATTTTGAAAAACTGGATTAAATAAAGTAAAATGGCTTAATTTCACCATTACTTTCCCTAAGAGAGTAATGTAGTGTACAATATCTCCTAAATTTATATGGCCATGGAGCGCCTTTAAAAAGTATCTTGTGGGACTCATATTTTAGTTTCTGATTTTTGAGAGGCTTCCTTAGCCCCATACATTTCTCAGAAAGCATCTTCATTCACATCACCATTTCTGTAATAATTGATCCATCGTATCTACAGAATCACTTTACAGCACTATTTCTTATAGTATGTGCCACAGAGCTTCCTTCCCTAGGAAGGGAACAGGCCATGTGCAAATAAGAAAGTCACCAGTCAAAAATGCTGGGTTAAATAAAGTTAACAATACTTCTTTATTGCAGGAATTCTCAGAGGCTCTATTTTGCTATGCTGGTATTTCAATTTCCTGCAAGAGAAGATGGAATAAAGCATTTCTCAACAATACTTTCAACAGGACATTTTTTCCCCCATACACAATGATCTCACATTTTTGTCAAAAACAATTTGGAAAATGCTTCTTCATAGAAAAACTATCATTTCTCCTAGTAGCACCATATATTCTCATCTCTTTGCAAAAGAGAAATGAATTAAAACTCTCAGTTGTAGTGGCTTTTAAAAATGTGCCTTGGAGACAATGTGACCTTGATTGCAGATGGTCCTGTGTTTAAACTATTCCTCTCACAGAACCTCTTTAGACTTGGAAAGTTACTCTGCCTCCAGAGATGTGATGAAATGAAAGTTGCAATGGAATGGAGCTCTGTGTGGCTAGGTGTTCCGAGGACAGCAATTTGGGGTCCTCTTTTGAGGAGTCTTTGTAATTGAGAAGTCAAAAGTGAAGGGAACCAAAGGCCTCATTTTACAGCCCTATTGATGTGATCTAGCCTCTCTCTCTGTTCCATCTCTCCTAATTGTAATCGATTGTAAATCTATTTATAGAAGCTGCTTGACACTTTACCAGGAATTGTAAATCTATTTATAGAAGCTATATGACACTTTTCCAGTTGTTTTACTTATTCTCAATATTATTTTTTTTAATAAATAGTATCTGGAAGCTTATGCAATAAATCCCAGCATTAATTCTCTTTTAAGTTAATTCATTTGAGTCACATCTGTGTTAATAAGTGTTTTTTGAAGTGTGTTATCAATTATTCTTCCTTTTTAAATAAAATAATTACCTTACATGTTAGGGGGTTCCTAAATATAATAAGAAGCCCACTCCGTAGCAGGTGAGAGGCAGATACTCTTCAATATCCATGTTTAACACTTTGTAGTCATGCTTGTCATTAATATACCATGCACCTCACCATAGCATTTTCAGTACCATTACTTGTGGGTGATGCCAAATGTCCATAATGTCCTGAATTCTGTGATTTTGATGAAACATTAGCTTGAATTTCTTATAAGAGACGCTGTTGCATTGAAGCAGGTCACTTACGCAGTAAGTGAGTTGGCCTGGTATCTCCTTCCTACTATTGGCTAGCAAGGGAAGTGTGGTAGGTTTGAACAAATGGTCCCCCAAACATATCTAAAACCTAATCCCTAGAAGGTGTGAAAAGTAACTTCTATGGCAAAGAGGGTTTGCATGCTTGATTAAGTTAAAGATCTCATGATGTGGGAAGATTATCCCAGGTTATCTGGCTGAGTTCAATGTAACCATAAGGATTTTCATAAGGGGAATCCAGGAGGCATCAGCTGTAGAGGAAAAGGGTGATGTGATGGTGGAAGCAGAGATTGGATTAATGCACTTTTGAAGCCACAGAGAAAAGAAATCCAGGCATTTGCTAAGATCAAAAAAGGCAAGGAGGACAATTTAAACCATTCACATTAATAGAAACCAATGATATATCTTGAGAAAATTTAGTGGCCATTTTAAATCCTTTTGTCGCTGTGTGAGTTGGACTTTGATAAAAAGTTCCTGGATGAGTTTACTTTTGCATTGGAGAATTACGCTGGTCATTATGGAGAATAG
>CAUYON010182916.1:0-12641 GCA_963573935.1 Arctocebus calabarensis | reverse complement strand
GAAACTTATTAAAGGTAGAGTATTAATGTCTTTATATAGCGATCAAGGAAATGCCATGAAGGATATCTGTAACAGTATGATCAAAACATTTCTGAATGTATATGAATCGTGCCCTGTGATTGCACCAATGTACATAATTATGATTCAATAAAATTATTAAAAAAAAAATAACATGCTTAGTTTCTTAGTTTGTTCACTCAATGTAATAGCCTATGTTTCAAGTAATATATATATATATTTATTTATCTTTACTGAAACTTATTGGTTCATTTAAAAAATAAATTTGCTAAACTGTGAAAAAAAAGAATCTTTTGGCCCACAAGTCACCAACATAAAGGGAGATTACTTTTGTTACTTTTTTTTTTTTTTTTTAAACTGAGTTTGAGTCCATTGTACTTGGTAGAGTGCCATGGAGTCACCATAGCTCACAGTAACCTCAAACTCTTGGACAAAAGCCATTCTCCTGCCTCAGTCTCCCAAGTAGCTGGAACTCCCAAGTAACTGTGCCTCCATGATTAGCTAATTTTTCTATTTTTAGTAGAAAAAGGGTTTTGTTCTTGCTTAGACTGATCTCAAACTTCTGAGCTGAGGCAATGCCATCACCTCAGCTTCCCCGAGTGGTAGGATTATAGACCAGAGCCACAAAAACCAGTCTGTGTGACGTGGTTCTCAGGTCATTTAAGCTCCGAGTTTGTGGGCATTTGGCAAGTACGCTGAAGCTCCAATTACGAATTGGGCTTCAAGAGCACCTGTAATCCATTTTGCAGTCCATATTTCAGAACTTCGCTGATCAATACCTGAAATACTTACTCAGTGCATAAAATACAAGTTAATAGCAGGAAATTCAGACAACTACACTGCCTAGGTTTAAATAGGAGGTCAATTTTGGACAAGTTCCTGAACCTCTATGTGACTCAGTTTTCTCATTTTTAAAAAAAACTTACAAAAGAGGTATTACTATAGTTATTAATATTTCGGCATTATTACTTTCAATATAGGTAAGAGAAATGTATCTGGAACCAGCAATAGCTTTAATCATGGCAATTAAACAAACAAAAATACGTATCAATAAAGAAAAGCTGATAAGGGAGATGATCAGATAAGTATCAAATAAGTATCTGACAAGAGCTGATAAGAAAGAGGATATATGTAGGATTTAAATATGTATGTGGTATCATGTGTCATGTTTTGTAATATAACATAATGTAAAACATCCTCACGGCAAAAGAAGATCAGATTATTGCTTCCATCAGAACTGAACTACGTGAGCTATGAATGTTTCTTCATGTTCTTAAGCTTACCAGATGGCACTTCACACAGAACAAGGTGACCCTAATGTCATACCCTTATTACCTTATTGAATGGGAATATCTAAGCACTCAGAGTTTATAAAAGAAGGTATTAACTTTGGTGTAGAAGGTTAATAATTTACTTTAAAGAGCTGAGTAAAACAAAGGATGTCTTTTTCTTCTTTGAACTTACTTTTTCCAGAAGATCCTGGGTATCTAAAGAATATTGAGAAAAAATATCTCCCACCACATACTGAACTTCAATATTCCTGCATCTATTTTGTAGCTGTTAAGAAAGAATTTAAAATAATGACAATACCCACAACGACAAGGGGAAATGTTTGGCAAAATGTTTGAAATATCATAAACTCACATATTTTCAAACTTAAAATGATTTAACCTAAGGTGAAATACCACTCTGTCTATAATCAAAACTGTTCACATAAAAATATTCAATGCATTTCTATTTAAAATAAGGAATGTTGAAAACAATCTAACTGTCCAAAAGTAATAGAGGAATTTCTAAGTAAATTGCACTGTTGTAAGGGGATAGAATATTGTGCAGCCATTAAAAATAATTATACTGTCCATGTTGGATACCTATGATGAAACATCAATATTAAAACTAAAAATAGAAACTATCTGAGCTGTAGGCAAAAGAAAAATTATGCATTCATGTATTCAAGGTCATAAAACATCACAGAAAAAAATGAAAACAGTTGATTTGTTCTAATTATATGGAATAATGGGCATCTTATGTGGCTTGACACAATGCAGGCTTGTGCTAAATGTAGTTTCCTGCTTAATCAGAAGAGAAGCTGTCTTTTGTTTTTCCTTAGATTTCCTATTATTACTACTAACACCATCATCATCATCATGGTGTGGTTCATGGTTAAATTTGTTTAACCTAACTTACACATTCCTATGCATAATTTTCTTCTGACCAACATCCAAAGATGAAAGATGGCTTTTCTAAATGAAAAGTCACAATTTTTAAAAAAGGCTTTAATTCATAGAAAAGTAAAAATACATTTATTCTATTAGATGTGCCTGATCGTTTCAAATTCAATAAACATTTTAATTGATCAATTAATTAGTCAAAAGGGTACTGAGGGCTCAAAAAGTGCCAGGCACTGAGCTGCATGTCCCAAACACTAGCATGAATAAGCAGCACCGGTTTAGAGTACAGTGGAGGACAGAGAAAAATAAACACACAATTACAGCACATGTGATGAAATGCTATGCTAAAAGAAGCCCTATGTATAAAGACCAGCACAGAAAGGGAATTTAACAACGGTTAAGACAGGATACTGGGATTTCATCATGTGGGCTAATCTTACTGGAGTTAGAGGCTTTTAAACAAGATTTGCCTGCATCTCATGGGTACAGAGAAATAATTTTCTAAATACAGCCTTCGAAAGAAAATATTCTAAGATAAGGGAGGTCATGGCCTAGAATCAACAAGAAGCTTATCTATAGTTTAGTCGAGCTGAGGCGTCACTAAGGCCATTTTGGTCAGAGCCCGTCACCTGCCAAGGGAGCCTTCTGGGGGGTGGTCTTAGTCCCAGGCTTATTTTGTTAAAAATGCCTCACGTGGCTGCTTGGGGGTAGGGGAGGAAAAATATTTCCTTGGATATAGACCCTTGGAGGGTGAAAGTCTGCTGTCAAGTATAGACTATTTTTGCTGGGATAAAGAGTATTTTTTAGAATTCAGTAGAAGTGTATTAAGCGGTGAAGCGTTCATCACTCCCATAATCAACACCACTGAGGACAGCTGTGCGCACTCCCAAGTATTATTAATATATTACTTTGAACCGTCCAGCCAGTACAACTGGACAGGAATAATAAGTATTGATGATGAGAAACAAGACTTATAAACTTTAAATGGATAAGGAAAAAGTTAAAACAATCATAATTTGGAGAAGATATGATTGTATGTTTAGATAGCTTATAAGATTTAAATAAGAATTATTCAACAAATAAGACTTAAGGAGGGAGCTGGGTATAAATTCATGATAAAATTATCAATAGCTTTCCTATGTAATAATAGTAACTGCTGGGAATAAAACAGGCTGGGAAGATATTGGCAGAGAGAAAGTGTAGGCAGGCCAATTGGCCCGGATAGATCTCAAAAACCTGGAGATGAATCTAATAAGCACCTAGAAAAGAGACTTATAAAATTTGCTGCAGTGAAATTCCCAAATAAATGTAGATCCATAGTTACCGGTTCAAAAAAATCCAGTATTTCAAAGGTATCAGAACTGTCAGATCTTCACAAATCAAGAATTAAATTTAATGCAATTCCAATAAAAATTCTGAGAGGACTGTTTTTATGACTTGACAAATTGATTCTTACGATACTTTGGAAGAATAATAGCATGATACTATCCAAAAAGATGTTGACAAAGAAGAGTAATGAGTGAGGATATCAAATACCAAGATGTATGACAACTTATAAAAACTGAAAAAGGATGTCATGGCTGCTGGAATGGAGACACAGCTCAGTAGAACAAAGGAAAGTTGCCCTGGTTATCTCTTGCTCTCATTGAACCTAAGACCTCGTGCATCAGGACTTTCTTATGGAAAGGGAATTATTCTTATTTGCTGTTATTTTTTAAAAATTTAAAGTTGTTCTGAAGTCTTCATGAAAAGACTTGAAGAAAAGCTTGCTTATCTCTAAAAAGAATTATACCATGTCTGCAAACTCTTTGTTCAACATTGCCTCCGAAAATTATGCTAAAACCCTCTCTGTGCTGGGAATTTCACTTGCTTGCTGTATGTATTTTGTGTCTGTATATTTACAGATATATTGTCTCTTAAGAATGAGAGAAAAGTGCTTGCTTGCTCATCCCGAGTGAGATAAAAAATAGTGAGTGGATGTCACATGGCCCTGGGAACTTCTCCATCTGGCTGTCTCAGGGGCTCGCTCAGGCCATGGGCAATCCTGCTGGTGTTGCCACTATCAGAAGGAGAACTGGTGTAAAGCCACACCCTAAGAAGGGTGTCTAGAAGGTTGAAGGACCCCACCTTCAAGCAGAGTGTTGGGATGTCTGGGTTGTGCCTAGCAAAGTAATGAATAGGACGAAGTAATGAATAGGAAATAAAGGGGCATTCTCTGATGAGACTCGGTCTGTTGGTATTGCGTAATTGCTGACATTTCACATGGATCAAGAGGAATTAATCTGCCCTCTGATCCAGAGAGGGGAGCCCTTCCTGACTTTGGCCCGTCCAAGGGGACACCAGGACCAGCAGAGGCTGCCTGCCTGCCTCAGCCTCCAGCCCACCCTGGGAAGAGAACATCCTGGCCATGTATGTACTCTGCCTGGCTCGGGTCACAGTGCGACAGGCCCCCTTCCAGAGCCTGATGTCACCCCACACTCGCTCCTCTGCCCCAAGGCTGAGTGACATCTGATCCTTGTATTGAGGTGCTTCTCAGCAAAGTTTCTGCAGAGTGAGGGATGCTGGGCAGGCTGGCTCTGCACTCTGTCCCGTTGGCTGTTGGACTTCTCATGACAGACACATTCCTGAGTTTAGGAAAGCGGAGGTGACTTTCCAGAGTCCAGTCATCCCTGGGATCCTGGGAACAGATGTTCTGGGCTTGAGAGGCTATGGGCCAGAATTGGATCACATCTGCAAATTCACCAAGTAAACTGCCCTTTTGTGAGCCTCCTTGGGAATAACACTAACAGTGTCTATTTGCCGCCAGCTAGAAGGAGTCTGCTTCTCACAGTCAAACTCACCAGGCCAGTAGATAGCACTGTGGCCAAGGCTGGTCCTTAAAGCCAAGGTGCAAACCAGGTTTGGTCTAGGATGGAACTTTCACTATCATTTCATGTGAGCACGTAGAAAACAAGGGCAATGTCAAACCCAACTGCCCCTTGAAAAAAAGAACCATCCTGTTATCTAAGATTAGAATTTTTTCTACTTCTTCAAATGACTTTTTCCTGTCATCCTAGCACTCTGGGAGGCCCAGGCAGGTGGATTGCTTGAGCTCAGGAGTTCAAGACCAGCCTGAGCAACAGCAAGACCCCATCTCTACTAAAAATAGAAAAAAAAATAGCCAGGTGTGATGGCACATGCCTATAGTCCCAGCTACTTGGGAGGTTGAGGCAAGAAGATCGCTGGAACCCAGGAGTCTGAGGTTGCTGTGAGCTATGATGCCACCGTACTCTACTGAGGGCTATAGAGTGAGACTGTCTCAAAATAAATGACAAAATAAAATAAGATAAAATGTCCTATTTTAAAGAAGATGTTGATAGTATATGATGGTTTCTTTTTAATTGACTTTGATTTAAAAATAAAATGTTGGTGCTTTCCTTCACATGTTTTGAAAAAAGTTTTTAATTTTAATTTTTAATCATCAAAATCAATGAAAATTTAGTCTAGAAACTAAAAGTAGAAATATGAGCACAAAGAAGTCAGCCTTAAGGGATGCCTCCACAAGTGTTCTGATCACAGGACAGGGAATCGGGGCGCTGAGGCGGTCCCCAGGAGGAAGATGGGTCCAGCCAGGACTGACCGACTCCAGGGCCACTTCCCTGGGGAAACCCATCTTCCTTTCAAGGCCTCTGCCTTGCCCAGCAGGTCATATGACTTGTTCTAAGTCTGGTTTTCCCTTGAATGCTACTAAAGGATAAATCTTAAAAGAGAAAACCATGCAGATATACAAACACATGCTAAAGATTTAAGTCATTATTCATAAGAGAACCAATGGTTGTTATATCTAAATCAAGGAAAGCCCAAAGAGCAGACATGTTTGCATTTATAATAATCAGGAATATTGAAGTAGGCGCCTGCTTGGGCAGAGGGGGCTTGAATTTATTTGCACTTCTATAGACAAGGGTTATTTTGCATCACTTATGCAGTTTACAGAGTTGTGAAACAGCTCAAAGACAATAAAAGACGCCATCAGACCCCCTCCCCTGCCACCTCCAGTGTGCTCTAAACAAAAGTTAATTTCCCACTGTAAAGATTCCCCAGTAATCTTTTTTGCTTATTGCAGATTTCCTTAAGACCCAAAAAGGAATTTCTTAGTATCTGGTTAAAACTGATGTCCACTTTTGCAGCAAGCCAGGGACAGGAAATGAATTGTACTATGCTCATTATTCAAAGGCAGCTGTGGCAGGCCTTGGCATTTGCTTTATCTCATGGGCTCTTTAGCTTTTACTTCCAGGATTATAAAAATAGATGCCTCGGGACTTTCAAAGCCTGGCTAGCAGTTTCTACTGCCCCAAATCTTACATTTAAGATTTTTCAGTAATGATGGCATGGTTCCTTACCTTAACCCCCACCTTAGGGTGAAGGGGACTTGGAGAGGTGCACCTCTTTAGGGCAGGTGTGCACAGGTCCCTTTGGGGCTTACTGGGTGTTGTAGGGAGGTTGCACACCCACTTGGGAGCTGAACCACCTCCACAGGGTCCTTCACAGCACATGTGTCAGTAGACTGCCCTAATGAGAGGGGCAAAGCAGGCTGAGCTCCAGGGGGTCAAGGCAGCTGTGTTGTCCCTTGGAGAGCGCCAGAGTTTCCCACTCAGCCCAGCCTCAAGCACTGGTAACCACCTTCCTCCAGTTCACTGGGCCCGCTCCCCTCCACAGCATCTTCAAGGGCGGGCTTCTTCCCCCAGGGTCCCACTGCATCCTCAGGGGTCTAAGCCCTCTTTCCTGACCTCTCATTCTCCAGCGGTCCCCCCCACAAACAGTTTAAAGCCTAGTAGAAGGCTGATTATGCTAATCTCACAATAACTTTATGAGGAAGGTAACAACTAGCATTGTTCCCATTTTACAGAGGAGGAAACTGAGACTCAGAGGATGAAGCAACTTGTTCAGTGTCAGTTTTTAGTGGCAGAGCAGGATGCATCCCCCAGCCTGGCTGCAAGACCAGCACTCCTTCACGGCCAGGTTTCAAATTCCTTTCTAAGTTTCTTGGTTATGGCTTCCCATAGAAGGGATTTCATCAGCACAGCCCCAGCATTGGAGAAACGTTGCCATGTTTCTCCTCCTTCCATCCTCGCTGGTGGCAGCCTCTGCTGTCATTGGACAGCATGCTGATGAGGTCTCATCTTCCTGGCGACCACATTGTAGTTGCTGGCATCTCCTTTGCCTCTCTGGCCCACACTTGAGGAAAGGGATATAGTTTCAGGATAGGAGATTGGGGTTGCTTCTCTAGTTCCCCGTTTTGGCTCAGTCGATCCCTGCCCATGAGTAATGGCATATCTGGCACGTCTCACACGTCTCTGGAACATGTAAGAGAGCGAATCCTATAGGCCATTTGATTTGTAGCTCTCACATTTGGGAGAAAAAACTTCGAGAAACCTGTAGGAAGGAGCTGGAGAGAGTCAGCAACCTTGAAGCAGAGCAGGTAGGCTGGGAGAAGAATACCAAATGCCCCGGGGACTCTAGAGCCCAAGGGCCTGGCTGAGAAGCTGAGGCCGGGAAAGGAACAGGGAAGGGACAGTTAGAAAGGGAAGGAGGAAGCAGAGAGGGAGGTGGGTGGCACAAAAATGGAAAAGAGTTTTAAGGCCAGGGTGTGGGGTGCTGAGTCTGAGAAGCCTGGACTGAGGTGAGTTCATCAGATCAGGTGATATGGAGCTCCTCGGGGATGTTGGCCAGGGACAGTTTAAGCTGGGGGTAGAGGGGTGGGGTGGGCAAGGGCGGGGATGGCAGAAGCCAGACCTGAGAAAACAGGAAAAGTGAATAGGATGTGGGAAATGAAGACGGCTCTCTGGGAAAGCTTGGCTGAAGGAGGAAAGATGGCTTAGAAGCTTGAAAGAGATACCCGGTTGGTTGAGAAGGCAGGGTATTTTTTTTAAAGATGAAAGTTGACTGTCTTTCAGATTTGTGGAAACATAGCAAAAATTTTTGAAATACAAGAAAAAGAGGGATCAATTGATGGTGGGGTGAGGGCTATGGGAACAACAGACCCCAGCTCAGCTCATACTTGGTATAGGAGTCAAGGGACAATGACTGGGAAAGAAGGATGTTCGGAAGTCTAGCCCTGGTAAGGTCAAACAGCCAAGCACTGCCTTTGGGGGCATTTTTGACATTGCTTATGTGTGAGCAACCATATCATCCCAGAGTGTACATAGAATCTAACCAGCAAATGAATGTCTGTCATAAGAACGTACGGGGCCAGGTGTAGTGGATCTCACCTGTAATTCCAGTGCTTTTAGAAGATGAGGCAGGAACATCACTTGAGGCCAGGAGTTCGAGAACAGCCTGGACAATACAGCAAGACCCTTTCTCTACAAAAAGACTGTAAAAAGAATTAGGCATGGTGGTACATGCCTATAATCCTAGCTACTCAGGAGCTGAGACAGAAGGATCACGAGCTCAGGAGTTTGAGGGTACAGTGAGTTATGATCATGCCACTGTATTCCAGCCTGGGTGACAGAACAAGATTCTATCTTTAAAAACACCCTATGACGGCACCTGTGGCGCAAAGGAGTAGGGTGCTTAGCCCCATATTCCGGAGGTGGTGGGTTCAAACCAGCCCCGGCCAAAAAAACCTGTAAAAATAAATGATGTATTGCTGCCTAAAAAACCACTCCCCAGTATCATTCTGTCATTCTGTGGATTGGCTGGGCTCAGCTAAGTGGTTTTTCTGCTACACCAAGCTGACAAGGTCATTCATGTGGCTGCATTTAGCCAGGAGCTTGGCTGAGCTCAAACATCAGATAACTGGCTATCATATGGGGACACTTTATTTTCCTACACGTGGCCTTTTATCTTTCAGTGTTTCTCTCTACATGGGCTCTATGGCAAGAGAGTCTTGATTATTTTACACAATGGCTGACTTCTAAGAGCAAAAGCAGTTGCAATGCCTCTTAAGGCTTAGTCTCAGAAATCATATGACTTTACTTCCCTGCATTCTACTGACCAGAGCAAATCATAAGGAGGCCTAGATCTAAGGGGAAGGGAAATAGAGTGCACATCTTAACAGGAAGAACTACAAAGTCACAGTGTAAAAGGTCATGCACCTTGGGAAGAGACTGTAGCCACCACCTTTGGAAATGACTGACCTTAGCGTGTCTTAGGAGTTATTGTTCTAGCTGAATATTTGACTCTCAGACATAGGCAAGCGTTCGAAATGAATGTATCTTATGCTTTTTAACTTTTCAATGAATTAGAAAAAAATCATTTAGGCCATAATTTTATTCTTTTGTTATATAAATGCATCTCCTGGGGTAAAATTATAGAACAATGTTTTTCAAAAAAGAATGGCAGTCTTCTGAAATTCCACTCCCTAAAGAAAATGCACATTAGGCAAATGACCCTGTAAGGCTCTTGAATTACCAACAGAAACTCGATCTATAATTCCTTCAGCCAGAAATCCCTTTTGTGACAATTCTTCAGAGATACTTTGCCCTCTTTGAATACATCTTCGTGATTGAAAATCATTAAGTGGAATCAGATGTTACGGGAACAGAAGAGGATGTTAAGTTCAAGCCCTAATTACTGGATGTCTCTATATGTCTGGGAGTGGGTAGGCTCTGCAGATTCTCAAGGTGCTTAGGCAGAATGGGAGACAAAGATGCATAAGAGGATTTCAATCCATTGTAGCAGGAGCTACAGCAGCAGAGGGACACACTGGATGCTCTTTGTTGCTGCTTCTACCAGTGGGGGAAGGGGCTATGGGAGGGGAGAGAGAACAAGTTTCTTGCATCTGCCTGAGTAGAGTTGATATTCCAGGCAGGGCAAGAGGGAAAAACATGAACCAACATGGGCAGATGGAATAATTTATAGAAGAACCTTTGATGCTACGTATTATGTCCCAGGTTTGGAGGGTTTTATTTCCAAATTGAAATTTTGCCCTTTTTAGAAACCTGTTTTATTGTTAAATACAACATAGCTGGGGCAATTTATCTGGAAGTGTTAACTAAGGTCATTGATGAAGGTTCACTACGGTTATAAGGTCATTGATGAAGGTTAACTAAGGCTCTATGGCAGTACAGCCAGATAAAACAGCCTACTGGGAAAAGATGCCATTTGGTCTTTCATAGTTAGGAGAAGTTGATGCTTATGTTTCAAAGCCTCAAAAGACTGATCAAACTCTTAAGGCAGCTGGTGCCTTAAGCTGAAGCCAGTGCTCTTTGGTCATTCTGAAATTCCTAGTGCCCTAAAGAATTATGCCAAGTCTATTCTGCCTGTTCTCCAGAAATGAACAACAAAGCCTGGATGATAGCACATCTATTTACAGCATGATTTACTGAATATTATAAGCCCACTATTGAGGACAATGGCTTAGAACAGTGGTTCTCAACCTGTGGGTTGCAACCCCTTTTTTCCATTTGTAACAATGTGGCAATTAGGAAGGTTGAGAACCACTGGCTTAGAAGAAAAGGGTTCTTTCAAATTACTTATCAATATACCTGGTCACCCAAGAGCTCTGATGAAAATGTACAAGGAGTTTCATGTTTTTCACGCCTGCTAACACAACATTCATTCTGCAAACTATGGATCCAAGAGCGATTTATCAATTTCAAATCTTACTGTTTAAGAAATACTTTGCATAAGGGTTATACCTGCCACAGATACTAATTCTGATGGATCGGGCCAAAGTAAATTAAAAATCTCCTGTGAAAGAATCACCATTCTAATGCCATTAAGAACATTTGTGGGCTTGGCACCTGAGCTCAGCAGCTAGGACGCCAGCCACATAGACTGCAGCTGGCAAGTTTGAACCCAGCCTGGGCCTGCCAAACAAAGACAACTACAACCAAAAAATTGCCAGGCATTGTGGCGGGTGCCTGTAGTCCCAGCTACATGGGAAGCTGAGGCAAGAGAATCGCTTAAGCCTAGGAGTTAGAGGTTGCTGTGAGCTGTGACGCCACAGCACTCTACCCAGGGCAACATAATGAGACTGTCTCAAAAAAAAAAAAGAACATTTGTGATTTATGGGGAGAAGTCAAAATATCAACATTAATGGGGGATTGAAAGAAGTTGATTCCAATCCTTATGTATGACTTTCAGGGATTCAATCCTTCCAAGGAGGGACCAGCAAGAGAACTAGAATTAGAACTGGAGCCTGAAGATGTGACTGAATTGCTGTAATTTCAAGGTCAAATTTTAACGGATAAGGAGTTGTTTATTGTGTAGGAGCAAAAAAATGTTTTAAGATGGAATCTACTCCTGGTGAAGATGCTTTGAGAACATTATTGATAAAAATAAAGGTTTAGAATATCATACCCCCCTAATGGCAAGGTTTGGGAAGATTGGCTTCAACTTTGAAAGAAGTTCTGAGAGAGGATACCCAAGAAGGGTGAGGTCTAGGACAACAGGTCTTCTCAAAGAGACCACAAGGATACACCTGCAGGGTCCTCTCCATGGTGACTCAGCTCTTGGAAATTTGTAAACTTAATTTCCTGGAACTTGGAAATTTCCAAGTTCTATGAAATCCTGTAGTGCTATAGGGGTTGGAATAGCATCTCCTGCTTGATTCAAACTGGCCAATGAGAAGGGTACCTATGGGTTGGAACTTTTTCAGTGATAAAAAGGGAAAGACCAAGCCAGTCTGGGAGCGTGGCCATTTGGAATTCTTCTGTGCCGTAAGCTCCCAGCTAGTGAATAAAGCCCTTCCTCTTATAAACCTGGTGTTTGAATGCTCTTTCCACTGGGCCTCATCTTCCTGCAACAGTTCTGCTTGGCTCCGTGCCCATTGAACAGTGGTTATGGCGCCAGCCACATACACTGAGGCTGGCTGGTTCAAACCCAGCCTGGGCCAGCTAAACAATGACAACTGCAACAAAAAATAGATTGGTGTTGTGGTGGGCACCTGTAGTTCCAGCTATTTGGGAGGCTGAGGCAAGAGAATCGCTTTAGGCCCAAGAGTTGGAGGGTGCTGTAGGCTGTGACATCATAGCACTGTACCGAGGGCAACATGGTGAGTGTGTCTCAAAAAAAAAAAAGTTCTGCTATGGGTGAAATGCTGTCAAACAGCATCACATGCTACAGAGGATTCCTTGTGAGGGAAAGCACCAGAAAATCCCACGAACTCCACTGTTGTCTGATTTTTAGAAATTGCCACAGCCACCCTAACCTTTGGCAGTTGTCACAGCCCACTGCTGCCACCTCTTGTCAGGGCCCGGGACTGGCCAGGTGTCCAGCCAGTCTCATCTGGGTTCCAGACGCAGACCACTGAGCAACCTTGCTCAGGAACAATTACCCTTAGGGCTATTCACTCTAGCCAGAGAAAGAAAGACTTAGACAAAGAAGCAGTCTCAGTAGAAGAATGAGTCTTAGCAGCCTTTAGGCAGGAGAAGCGAATGAGTCAAGAGTGAGCGGTCCGTGATAACATAGCCTGCGGGGGGGGGGGGGGGGGGGGGGGGGGGGGGGGGGGGGGGGGGGGGGGGGGGG
>CAUYON010182915.1:0-15728 GCA_963573935.1 Arctocebus calabarensis | reverse complement strand
GTATGGATAGGTGGATGGGTAGATGGGTGGATGGGTGGATAGGTGGATGGGTGGATGGGTGGATGGGTGGATGGATGGATGGGTGGATGGATGGATGGATGACCAAGTGGATAGATGGGTAGATAGCTGGATGGATGGTTGAGTGAATGGGTGGACGGATCCATGAGTGGAAGGATGGTTGGATGACTAGGGGGAGGGAGTGAGGATGAGAGAGACAGGTGAAAGAGGGGTGGGTGGGAAATGCCTGGATGTTTCCCCATCACCCCAGTGATTAGCTTCTGGCCTTGCAGAGCACTCTCTATATGAAGGCCTGGTATCTAAATCGCGATGTGATTTCACACAGGGATGCAAAAGGCCATTTATTGAAGTAGAAGATCAACAAGGGCCACCCCTGAATTGTGATGAACGAACAGAGCAAGGCCGAGGTTCCAGCTGTTGGTTGTCTCTTCCCTTTCTCAAGTCTCAGGACTTCCTTCGTGCCCTCCCAGGATTCGGTGTCCAGCGCACACCACAGGTTCTGAGGGTAGAAGCCCCGTCCCCATAAGTGCCCTTGTGGCCTCGGCCTCCAGACCCTGAGCTCGTGGTCTGCACAAGGTGTTTACTGTAAGGACGAGCAGGGAATCAGAAAGAGCAGTGGAGGCAGAGAGGCCAGGGCAGGGTCAGGGCGAGCAAAGGCAGCTGCCCTGCTTGGGGGCTGGACTTGTCCAGCCTGTCCTCCACAGGTCCCGAGAGCCTGGAGCTGCCTCATGCAGGGTTAGGTCTCCACAGGGCCCAGAGCCAGGCAGCTCTTTCTGCCGTGGGAGGAGCTTTCAGCTCCTGCAGTTGGTGCAGGCGCCTCCCTGAAGGCCCCTGTGCCGCAGGGACCGTCTGTGCCTGTCATCTCTTTTCAGCGGCGATTGCAACCTAATTCTTCCAGGCACAGAAGTACGTGTTCAGATGAAGCTTTACCCCTTAGAAGTATTCCAGTTAATTTTCTACATTCGTGCAGGAATTTCTTGGATCACAGCAGCCCTTGTTTGCTGCCTTGTTTTGGCACCGGCTGTCTCCTCACCCATGTAGTGCAGCCCACAGCCCTGCAGGTGGCGCCGAGCCACCACCGTTCTTGGGGAAGGCGATGCCCACATTCACGCTCTGATCTGCCAGCCTTTGATTTCCTCTTATGCAATAATTTACAGAATCCACTGTTGATTTAGGGATTTGGGGAGCCTAACTTAAAATTAAGTAAATACATAAACTAGGGAGTCACTGCCTTTCAAATACGAGCTATCTTCGACCAGTTCCTTGGTTAGTGCCGGGAGTCTGGCTCCTCGGCGGCTGGCACTTAACACAACCTTTCACTAAAGGACCGAGTCTGCTGGCCCCTGTGGGGCGGATGGACCTGGGCTTGGGAGCTGAGACCCTTTCCTGGGTTGGTCGGCCTGGCCTGGACACTCCCCCAGGGCCTGAGGACTGATGTGTTCCGCCCATCACACGCCTGGCTGCTCCTGTCTCTGCCAGTGCTGTGGGGGTGGGGGGCACAGGAGATGCCAGAAGCAGGGTGCATGTGGTGCAGGCGAGATGTCCAGGCCCTGCAGGGCCCCAGAATGGGCTGGCCTGACCCTGGACCTTCCACCCTGATGGTTCTGGGAAGGTGCCTGGTCTTTGCACCACCCTCTCCACAGGTTGGCTTTGACCCTGGGGCACAAAGCTCTTGCTTGAGTGCCAGGCTTCGGCAAGCTCTGCCCTGGTAACATGAACTTCTCTTCAGCACAGGAGTGAGCTCGGATCTGGACAAACTGGGCTCGTAAGATTACGTCTGTTTGGGGTCTGCTAATCACAGGGATATTCTGTCCCAGGGGCAGTGACTCCAGCTTCCCTGTTGTCCAGCCTCTAGGGCCTGGATATTCCTAGTGAGGGAGGGTCTTCTGGTGAGAGCTGGGTGGGGGCTCCGCTGCCTTCCAGAGGTTCAGACCTGCGTGCCAGCCAGAAGCCTTATTTCTGATGTGCAGAGACCAGGTAGCACATGTGTGCCGCCTTCCCATGGACTGCAGCCCCAAGTCATAGACAAATAGGTGCCTTTCAGGGTGGGGCGTGTGGGAGTGGGCCCCTCGGGAGGTCTGGTCCCAGGGTGGGGTGTGTGAGGGTGGGCCCCTCAGGAGGTCTGGTCCCAGGGTGGGCCCCTTGGGAGGTCTGGTCCCAGGGTGGGGTGTGAGGAGTGGGCCCCTCGGGAGGCCTGGTCCCAGGGAGGGGTGTGTGGGGGTGCTGTCCCTCACCCTCTTCCCTCGTGGCTCTGGGGAAGTAGAGTTAGTTGCTGACTTGATTCCTCTCTGGGAAGAGGCCAGTGGCCCCTTGGAGGGTCCCACACCTTAGCCCCTTAGCAGGAGCTGGGGAGACAGGGAGGCAGCTGCCCGTGGCCTCCCCGCCCCCCCATGCTCCCACTGCCCGGACCTTGGGAGCAGCCCCTTGAGCTTGGGGTCCCATCGTGTATGGGCATGGTTACCGAGGATGTTTCTGTGGGGCGGGGGCTGCAGTTAGGGGGAACAGGTCACAAACTCGACTCTGAAGGGACAGTGTGGCCTGAAGCATGAAGTGTCTTCTGGAGAACTAACCAGGAAGGGCGCCTGGCCTGCCTGTCTCAGGGCTGTCACCCTCCTGGAGCTCAGGGCTGTGGGCTTGTCCAGCAGAGAGGCCACCTGGTGCCTGGCCAGGTAGGTCTGGGGTCCAAGTCCCTGCCTGGAGGTCTTATAGCCCAGGAGGACACACAGAGCTGTCTGATCCGCCCTGCAGGGCGTGGGGAGCTCTCATGGACACCTTCAAGCAGCTGAGGCTGGGCATGTGTCCTGAGGACCGGCCAGCTGCAGCCGGGCCAGCCTTGCACATGGGCCTTCCTGTTCTGGTTTGTCCCTTGTGAGAAAAGTATGGTTCTATATTCCTGGCCAGCAGGCTTGGTGTCAGGGCCACTCCCAGAGGCCTACAGTCTAGCCCAAGAACAGCCACTGTTCCTGGGGATGGCCCTGGACTCCACCATGCCCACTGCTGCTGGCTGCTGCACTCTGCAGCTCCCATCCACACTGTGGAACCCCACAGAGCCCTGAGTTTTCCAGTGTCTCAGGGTAGACCAGGACCGTGCCTGTTAAGACTAAGGGTTAACACTTGGTAGCAATCGCAGGCTTCCCCTCCTCGGGGCCTGGGGCTGAGCCATGGCCACCACCCCCTCCATGAGTCTATGGGCTGCTCCTGGGAACCCTTAATTAGCCTGGTTGTGCAGTGAGTCAGCACATGACCCCTGACCCTGCCACGTTTAGGAGGAGGCGGGCGGGCGGCCCCCTTCAGGGCCAGGGCCTTCCCCCTGTGGCCTTACCTGTCCTGACAGCCAGTGCAGTCAGAGGCGTCCCTGGAGACTCCCTCTGCCTTGAGGAATGGGCAGGAGAAAGCCAGCAGTCCAGCCAGATGGGAGACGTTTTAGTGACCAGGCTTCAACTTCGACATACCCCTTGTTTTAAAAGATGTTTTTATTATGGAACTAAAAGTACAGGGTTTACAAAACACTAAAACACACAAAAAGAAACTTAAAAATAAGTCATCCATAACTTGGCCATCTAGAGACGACGCCTGTTAATTTTTTGGATGTATCTCCTTCCTAAGTTTGAGCCTTCCCAAGGTTGTTATGTACAGAGCAGGAGTCATGTCTCTGCTCACTCCCACCCTAAGGGTAGAACGGTTGATTCCCAATTACAAGCTTTTTTTACTATCATAAGTAATAAGTCTTAACCAGATTTGCCTGTGTGGATTTGCTTATTGTCTTATTTTCTTCCCCTTTCATGTTAAATTATTGACGCCATGAATACAGATGGATTTTTCCCACTCTGCTATTGTTTCCCAATTAAAACAAAGTACGAAGCAGCCAAGTGCACGTGGAAAGTGGGTAAGTTTAACTTTTGCAGAACAAGAGCAGGGGCTGCTGAGCCCCCTGGGAGGGTTGGGCAGCTCCAGTGAGCTCAGCACAGTCTGCAGGGGCTAGAGGAGCCCAGGTGTGCTGGCCAGGAGGGGTCAGGGTCCAGCTAATTATTTAGTCAGAGTCCAGTTCTATGCAACGTGACAGCCACAGCAGGAGAGCAGCCTATGTGGTAACTCCAGGACCCCTCTTGGGCCCCATCCTTCACAGGGGCCACCCAGTGGAGCCGGGCCCCATGAGTTACGGGGTCATTTTAGCTCTGGGCAGTGGCCTGCAGGTCTGATTGCAGGTTCAGCTGCTGGTGGTTCCTGTGTTTTCCCAGAGTAGAGGGTGAGAACCTTCCTACCTTGGAGGGTTGGACACTTCAGGCTCCGCTATTGCTAAGGCTTGCCCAGGTCTTGTCCTGGCTGTGCAGGAACCCCTCCCATTGGCCAGCTGTCTGCAGAAACACCACCCTGTGGAGAACTGCTATTTCTGCTGCCTGCCCCTGCATGAGGCAGCTGTGCCTGTGTGGCCATGTTTGCTGTCAAGGTGTGGAGAACTTCAGCTGGTAAATAGCACAATAGTAGCATCATTAGTCAATAACACAAATTCTAACGCAACTCACTCATTCAAGACAATTGTCATAAGTGCCATGATGACACTTGATAAATGGGCCTTGTATAATAGTGTGGTTTAGGCAATTGTAGAATAATTATAACCTTGGAATTCTAGGCAGTGTTATAAAGTCAAGAAAAATCTGGATTATAACTGCTGTTAGTTTAGGGAAGCTGAGAGGATTTTTGCACCATGCGGAACATCTTTAACATAAACACAAATTCTCTCCCTATAACAACTGCAAGTTACTCAACGACATAGCCTTCCAGAGTTAGTGGTGGTCTGGCAGGGGCCTGGAGCCGTACTGTCCAATGTAACGGTCACTGAGAGGATGGAGCTGGGTGATGTGGCACTGGGGAGGGGGCAGCAGAGGCTGGGGCCAGGGAACAAGACGTAGGTGTCTGTGCTGAGTGAGTGTCGGGAGAGGGGAGGGCAGGGCTCCCAGGTCCAAGCCATGTGGGGACACACCTGGACCACAGTGGTCCAAGGCAGTCCGGCTATGCTCCAGCCGGAACCAGGACCCATGGCTGTCCATCCCATGGGAAAATCATTGGGAAAGTCTGATGTAGTTTTATGTGTCAAAATGAGACTCAGACAGGGTCATCATTTAGCTAGAAATGACCACATCAAAGATGATATTAATAGACGGAAACAATGATAGCAACACCCTCACCAAGAAATAAAAATAAAATAAGTCTGTGCAAGACACACACACCAACAACTATGAGGGAGATCTGAGAAGGAGGGAGACAGATGGACACGCACAGTTCCTGGGTCAGGAGGCTCAGCAGCATGGAGACTTCAGTTCTGCTCAGTGGGTCGGTGAGCTCCAGGTAACCCCAGAGGACTTTGTGCAAAAGCGACAAGCTGACTTTGAAATTTATGTAGACGGCAAAGGATGGAAAATAGGGAAAATAATTTTGGAAAAAAAAGTGAAGTTGGAAGACGTATCCTACTTGATGCTAAGATTTACGATAAAACCACAGCAAACAAGACGGTGTGACGTTGGCATAAAGACAGCTACATGGTTCAATAGATCCAATAGGATAAAACAAATTACCTAAGAACAGGCCTAAGAATTGCTATCTGCATGGAAACAAAATGAATCTCAGCCCTTTCTTCACACTACATAGACCTTGACTGACAATAAATAGATCATGATCTAAATGGAAAGTTAGAACTATAAAATTGCTAGAAGAAAGTATGAAAAACTTTGTTACTTTAGAAGCCAAAATTTTCTCATATAAGACACAAAAATACAAAGTATAAAAGAAGGTTTAATAAATGATACTTGATCAAAATTAACTGTTTGAACATATGCGTCATCCAAAAAGTTGTATAAATAAAGGTAGCAAACACATGAAAATGTTTGATACCATAATTAATTGGAAAAACAAGCTAGCACTGTAATGAGATACCATTACATACCCATAAGAATGGATAAAAGGTTTGACAAAACCAAGTATTACATTCCTAGATATTTACTTAAGGAATAAGAAGATGGGTGACCCACAAAGGCTTGTGGTTGGGTGCCCATTGCAGCTTCCTTCAGACAGCTGAAAACTGCAAACAACCCCCGTGGCCATGGACGGGTGCAAACTTTGCACGCAGCACTATGTGTGATGCGCTGGACACTGCGTGTACAACATGTTACATACAACAGAAATCTCAAGAGTAACAAAGAACATGCAAGAAAACAGTGATGTCACAATCGTGCGCCGTGGAAGGAGCCAGACGCTGGACCACATTGTGAGACGCGGTTTATAGTCAGCTCAGGGAGAAATAAGCCTGACTGATGTCACAGAGACGGGGGCTTGCCTGGGGTCTGAGAGGCAGGAGGGGCAAAGGGAGTCCTGGGGTGAAGGAGGTGACCCTGATTGTGGTGCACGGCACATAAGGTACATACTTGAATTTATTTTATGTGGATTCAAAATGACTTGGAGACAATCAGAATGAAGACAATTTGTGCCCACACACACAGGCACACACACTGACTTAACTGGGGCTGCCATGGCAGAGAACCACAGCCTGGGTGGTTAATAAACAACAGAAACTTGTTTTTCAGAGTTCTGGAGGCTGGAAGTCTAAGAGCAGGTGTGTCTCCGGTTCTACTGTGACCTCTCCCTGCTTCCTGGACGGCTGCCTTCCCTCCGTCTGGGCTCTCTTCATAAGTCACTGATCTCACTGACAGGGACTCTGCCCTGGTGACCCCATCAGGCCCCCAACAGCATCGAATTGTGGGCTGGGATTTTAACACATGCATCTGGGGGACAGGAATGCTCAGTGTGAGGCACATACAGAAATAACTAAATGCAGACATCTATAATAAAGGGGTAAATAGGTGCATATTCATGTACTATACAAGTTTCCTTATTGAGAGTCGAAAGGGGCGGCTGCAAGCCTGCAGTGGTTATTTGTTGACATTGATGGATATTGCTGTAGCCGCCGCCAGATCGTCCTGCCTCCGCACCACAGCACCCCAAGCACTTGTTTCACTGAAATCCCAGCAACACATTTTTAAGAAAAGACAAAAGTGTAAAAGTAGGAAATAGAGAAAGAAAACTCTGTCCTCCCCATGGTGCCTCAACACCCTGCAGGGCAGGCAGAGGTGCTGGTCTGCTGGTGCCCCCAGTGCTCTAGTTGGGTGACAAGCAGAGACGTGTGTGTGTTCACGGACCACACGAATGCTCCTTTGAGGAATAAGGTTCACTCACGCCTCCGTGAGTCTGCCTTTCTCTTAGTGTTTGTAGAAATCTTTAGGTTTTAGGGCTAACCGCTCAGTCTCATGCTGAGCCTGGCTCTTCCTAGCCTAGCACTGGGACTGTGTCAGATAGTCAGGGACACACAGGTGCTCACACCCCTTGGGACACACAGTCTGAGGGTGTGCTCAGACAGCGGTCACGGGGAGGCCCCTGCTGAAGTTCTTGGTATTGGGTGGTACCAGGCTACTCAGGTTGGTCATGTTGAGGGAACCCCACTTTTCTTGAGTTCCTACATAAGATGGTCAGACGTCCGTCTATTTTTCATCTTAAGGGAAAATGGACCCATGTGGGGCCATTCCCATGAAAATCCAGTGAGGGTTTCATAAAGTGTCCTGGAACCTGGGCTCTGGGAGTAGGACGCTGTCCTCTCATCACGAGAATGTGTGCCCCACAAACATGCCTAGGCCAGGGTGAGAGGCAGGTGCACAGCACTTTGCTTGGGAAAAGAGCATTAGACATGAGGAGCTGGCCTGTGCTTCCTTCATCCTTTCTGAGCTGCACACCAGTCTCCCTGTTCCCTGGGCGAGGACACAGAACAGGAACTCGCACTCACAACCATGCTCCACATCTCACAATGACAGCATGTGAAGAATTTCAGAGCATTCTGAGATCCGGGGAGGGCATGAGAAATGCCTTTGCTTGGGGTTCTGATTGTTGCTTCAGGCAGCAATGTGTCCCCAAATCTGGACAGGGGAAGTGTGGCCCAGCTGGGCACTCGGGAGGGAATGGCCGGGCCGGTGCACCTGCAGACAGTGCCGACCCGCGGTGCCTGTGCTGCCAGCCCGCCAGTTTCGCTTCCAGACTTGCTCGCCAGGACCTGCCACTCCAGCAGCAGGAGGAGCTCGGAGCTGCCTCCCAGCTCCGGTGCCCAACCCTGTTTGTGGTGCCAAATGCTAGGAGTGGACCCTGAGTGGCCCTGCATCCCTTTCTTGTGTCCCTGGGCTGTGTTGTGGGCTATGGCAAAGGGGCCTCCCACCCTGGGGTCCACTCTATGCTTGGACCCAATTGGGCCACTATTCCCAGCCTCCTGAGGCCAGGGGTCCCTATGCACACAGCTGAGCTGAGTGTTCCCACACTGTGCTCCATGAGGACACTCCCCATCCCGTCCTGGGAGTCTCTGCCCCCCTTGACCACAGACATCTGAATCCCCCCACATCCCTGCCCCTCATCTGCTTCTTGGGCTCATGTTCACCTGTTGTTATTCTCTGACACTCCTCCCCACTAGGCTCCACAAGGTTGGGGTTTGCGGCTTGGCACCTGTGGCTCAAGCGGCTAAGGTGCCAGCCAGATACACCTGAGCTAGCAGGTTTGAATCCAGCCTGGGTCCACCAAACAACGATGATGGCTGCAACCAAAAAATAGCTAGGCATTGTGGCGGGCACCTGTAATCCCATCTACTTGGGAGGCAGAGGCAGGAGAATCTTTTGAGCCCAGGAGTTGGAGGTTGCTGTGAGTTGTGATGCCACAGCCCTCTACCCAGGGTGACAGCTTGAGACTCTGTCTCAAAAAAAAAAAAAAAAAAAAAAAGGTTAGGGGTTTGCGCCTTGTTCCCCCCAGCTGAGAGTGCTGGGAATAGGCCGTAGTTATGATGGTCATCGCTGTGTTTCTTTACGGAGGCTTCCTGCATACCAGGTGCTGTTCCCAGCGTCTGTGTGAACTGAACACTGGCTCTTCGTGGCGGCCTGGGGGGCAGGGGTGGTTTCCTTTGCCCAGCGTTCAGATAGGACAGGAGGCACCAGAGAACTGCAGGTCGCACCACTACCTCACTCCTGAGCCTCGCCACAGGGCTGTGCTCCTCTTTTTTTTTTTTTTTGGTCTTTTTAAAATTCAAATTAATATGGGAGGCGCCTGTGGCACAAAGGTGTAGGGCACTGGCCCCATATACCAGAGGTGGAGGGTTCAAACCTAGCCCCAGGCAAAAAAAAAATCAAATTAATATGAGGGCACAATTTTTAGAATACATTGTTCTCATTTCCAAGGTAAAGTTCTAGTTGTAAAAGAGTCCCTCACCCAGGGGGAGTGTTATATACGCAGGAATGGTGCCCATTAGGTGAGAGCCCCCAATGCCCTCCCGCCCCATCAATTCTCCTCCTCCTCCCCTTTCCTCTCCCCTGTCTCCATACTAGACTATATGTGTGTTTTATTGTCCATATGAGCTTGTAATTGTTTATATATTGGTTTCATATTAGTAAGAAGTACATTGGATATTTATTTTTCTTGCAATACTTTATTAAGAACAATGTGTATTGGGCGGTGCCTGTGGCTCAAAGGAGTAGGGTGCCAGCCCCATATACTGGAAGTGGAGAGTTCAAACCCAGCCCCAGCCAAAAACTGCAAAAAAGAAAAAAAAAAAAAGGAAAGAATAATGTGTTTCAACTCCATCCAGGTAAACATAAAAGATGGAAAGTCTCCATCTTTTTTAATGGCTGTGTAATATTTCACATTATACATATACCACAGCTTGTTGATCCATTCATGGGTTGATGGGCACTTAGGTTGCTTCCATGGCTCAACAATTATGAATTGAGCTGCAACAAACATTCTGGTGCAAATGTCTTTGTGGTCAATGATTTTTATTCTTCTGGGTATATACCTAATAACGGAATTGCAGGATCAAATGGAAGGTCAATGTTTAGATCTTTGAGGATTCTCCAAACTTCTTTCCAAAAAGGTTGTATTATTTGCAGCCCAGCTGTATATAAGTTATTATTGTATGCAATCCAGTGTATAAGCGTTTGCTTCTCTCCACATCCACTCCAGTGTCTGCCTAGGCTCCTCTTTTCCTCAAAAACTTGCTGAGCCTGGAGATCAGCAGGCAGACCTGCAGGCAGGGACGCCCTGACGCATTCACAACAACCAAAATGTGGGAAACCACGTATCCACACAGACAGGACCGTGCGGAGGGCACTTTCCACAGGGCAGGGCTCCCTGCAGCCTCGGAAACCCCAGTCTGTGGTGTGTGTCAGCCTCTGAGTCTCACAGCTGCAACAGACCACAGGCCAGGTCGCTATAATAAACGGGAATGGATTGGCTCGCGTCCTGGGGGCTGGCGTCTGGCGGGGCCTTCTTGCTGTGACATCCTGTGGTGGCGGTGGCGGGAGCGAGTGACCACACCAGCTTGAGAAGGCCCAGGAGAAGGTGGCCTCGTCCTTCTGGAAGGAACCCCATTGCTGGCTGGTGGCCCCAACCCACGATGGCTGGGTCGCCTCCTACGGCTGCTTGGGGTTGTTTCCAACACAGGCTTTTTGGGGAATACGTCCAAACCACCACAGTGTGGGAGATGAGCGCGAAAAAGCAGAACACCAGGCGTGTTTTACTGTGTGATTCACATTTAACTTAAAAGCACTTGAAGGAAAGAGATTGGAAGGGAACACACCAAAATATTTACACTGGTGACAGCAGGGTTTGGGGAGCACAGATGAGCTCCACGTTATCCTGTACACTATCCTCGCAAGCATATTTCCCACAAATATTATCTGTTACTGCCCTGAGAAGGAAAAAGTGATTTTAACAAGTCTGATTCCAGATTGGGTCTCCCTGAGAAAGGCGTCACCTCCAGAGTGTCTTCCTGCTGCGCCTCTGCCCTGCAGGTGCCCACGGCTTGGGCCGCCCAGCAGACACCTCCCATGAAGCGGGGAGCTCGCAAAGCAGGGGGAGTGGGGTGGCGCCGCCAGAGGCGTGGCCTCTGGGCTGCAAGGCCCAGCTGCTGGCTGTGAGGGCAGGGGGCCTGGGGGCTCAGTCCCCAGACACAGAAGGGCGTCCTGGACTACCCGGGCAATGCTGTTGGCACCTGCACCTGGACACACCTCAGGCTGGAGTATGGATGGCCCTGGAGGACCCACGTGGTGGACACCCAGTGGCAGCACAGAGACGGGACAAAGTGTGGTCCCTCCCCGTGCCTGGGAAGCGGAGGAGGTTCCCCAACTTCTAACGGGATTACAGAGGCATCATGTGCCTCTAGAAGGACATTGAAAACCTTGTGTGTGTATGTGTGTGTGTGTACACGCACAAATGAACGCGCAAGGACACAGGCCCTGCCTGCAGTCCCCAGGACGGTGGACGCTGAGTCCTGTCAGTGTCCTGTCCTCCTGTGCCTGTGTTTACTTTCACAAAATGGGAATTACAGGACACATGCCGTTTCATGCCATTGTTTCATTTAATAATATATTGCGGTTATTTTTTGTTTATCAAATATTTTTCCTTGATATAAATTAAAATAATTGCATTTCATTCTATCATATGGATGTATAAATATTTATTTAGTACATTTTCATTGTCAGACACTTGGTTTGTGCAACATGAACCTAGGATCTGGGAAGGGCTCACTGCTGTGTCATCCATGTGAGGGGGGAGAGAGAGAGGAAGAGAGAGAGTGAGGGAGGAGAGATAGAGAGAGGAAAAGAGAGAAGGAGAGAGAGGGGCACACAGAGGGGCCAGCGTGTCCCCGAGGAGGATCCAGATCCTTTGACAGCAGACAAAACTGTTCACGGCAGTTGCTGGCCAAGTTCTCACCACTGTGCTGTTACAGTTTTTGTTTTCTTCACGATGCTGGTGCACCCATCTTTATGTGGTCGTCTCTGAATTTGATGGTTTTCTTAAAATAAGCTTTCAGAAATTAATTAGACATGCCATGACTAGAGTGAGTTAGGAAGTGTGCACTCGGCTTCTGTCCTCTAAAATAGATTATGGAGATTACCATGATTTATTTCTTAAATATTTGGTAGAACCAGTGAACCCATCTGGGCCTGGTGTTTTCTATACCGGAAGGCTATTGATCGTAGAGTCAGTTGTTTTCATCAACACAGGCCTATTGAGGTTGTCTGTTTCTTTGTGTGAGTTTCGGTCTCTCACGGAGTTGGTCTGGACGCTGAGGTGCTTGTGACGCCCCCTTCCTCTGGTTGCCTGTGAGATGGGTGGTGACGCTGCTCTTTCTGAGATTAGGAATTTGTGTATTCTCGTCTAGCTCTCCTGGCTGCTTTCTCATTTTCAGTTTCTTTGATCTCTGCCTAATTTTTAATATTTCCCCTTTTCTATTTACCTTGGATTTAATTTGTCTATTTTCTGGTTTCCTAAGGTGAGAGCTTAGGTTGCTGACTGTGGATGCTCATTCCTCCCTAATGTGTGCATTCAGTGTTACAAATCTCCCTCTAAACCCGCCTTGCTATAGGGTGTTGGGGTCGGGGTCATGGGCTCTGCTGCCGGTTGCATACACATCCCGCCTAAAACCTGCCTTCCTGGGACTGGACCCCTGAGTACCACTGTGCCTCAGCTTCCCCAGCCAGGCAAGACATGGCAATGCCCAGGGCGTGTTGCTGCAAACGCACAGTCCTAAGAAGTGGGTGCTGTTATCCCCACTAAACACAGAGGGCTGGTCAGAGTGAGGCTCAGTCTTCTAGCCAGGCCTGGCTGCAGCTCCTTGGACTTGGCCTTGCTTCTTCCCAGGGGGTCCCTGTCTTGAAGGCTGCACAGAGTCAGCAGAGTTGAACAGCCCTGCTGCAGCCACTGCTGGGGAGTGGACTGAGGGAGGGTCAGAGGCTTGGGCCATCTGCAAGCTCGGACCATCCCAGGACCAGTGCAGGGTGAGACCATCCTGTACTGCCATTTGGCTGCTGGGTGATCTTGGGCAAATCACTTGCTTTCTGGCTCTTAGAGATGACGGTAGAGACAGGACTGGCTGCGGGGCTGGTGGGCAGTGGATGTGCTGCTCAGAACACAGCTCAGGGGCCCCGCCCAATAGATGCTCCAGAAACTATTTCCACAAAGTGAGGCACTGAGGGTGCAGCCTGGGCACAGTGGGGCGGACAGACTTGTTCTGTAGAGCCATGCTGAGTGTTTTCAGGGTTGGGTTCATGTGGTTTCTGTGTCAATTCTCATCTTCTCGTGTAAGAGTGATCGCAGGCAACAAGCATCGTGGCCGTGCGGTGAAACTTAACAAGAACAGAAGGCAGGCTGGACTTGGCCCACGAAGTTTGCTGACCCTGAGCTAAAAGTGCATGTGACACCTTCTGTTACAGGGGACAGAAGCTTCGCCATGTCTCTGCACGGGACTGAGCTGTCCAAGGAAGGTCTCTGAGCAGCAGTGAAGATTGCAACTGGGGGAGTGCTGAGCCCCTTCTCTTGCATTGAGATGGGGGCTCTGGCTGCCAGGCTGTGTCAGTCTGGCTCCACCATGCTGTGGGAATGACCCCAGAGCCCCTTGGAGCAGAGCTGCAGCTTCAGGGCATGGGCAAGAGGGGTGTGTAAACGGTGTGCACGGTGTGTGCAGTGTGTGTACGCGAGACACGCCCAGTGCAGCTCCGGGAAGTTTGTGGGAAGACCCCTCTGGGATGGGCTGGTCTGGCTTTCTGTGCTTCCTCCCCAGGGTTGCAGGAGGGGAAGAGACTCACACACCCTGTTCAGGTCAACAAGCCAGAGGGACACATGGTCCTCCCTCTGCCAGAACAAGTCCTGTGGACAAATCTGGGAGGCCGTGCACAGTGCCTCTGAGTGCCCGGAAGAAGGAGAGCCGGGCCGCAGAAAAGCAGAAAAGGTGCCTGATAGCTGAGGTCCCCACAGTGTCCTGCAGGTGAGGTGGGGTCATACCTGAGCAGCACCTCAGCCAGGGCCTGATGCAGAGTGCGTCTAGGTGTGGTGACTCGACTCGCTCTGGGGTTCTGCCAGGAGGAGGAGCAAGTGGCCTGGGCGGTGACACCGGCCCTGCAGACACGATGCAGCTGTTCCCCATCTGGGGTCAATCCCTGAACCTCCAAGGAGGACCTGCTGTGCGCAGTCTGCAGGGGTATGGTGGCCCAGACACACCTCACCCGGGGGTGTGGACAGGCCCTTCTTGTGGTCACAGGGCAAATCCACTCAACGCAGGTACAAGACTCAAAATCTACCAGTGGGGCGGGAGGATGCCACAGGCATGCAGGGAACATTCTGAGCACCTGCGATGAGTTCTGAAGCACCAGCCTCGGAAGGAGTTGGTAAGATAAGCCTGTGTCTATGTTCCATTAACATCTCAAAGACTTGCGTAGATTTTCCCAGCATGTTATTATAAAAAATGCATTTAATTATGTTGAGAATAGCTCTCACTTATAGACTTTTGTGTGATGCATTTGTTTACATTTGCCATCACACACATGGAGATGACGCTGGGCCTCTCCCTCGGGAACCTGAGATATTAATGGAAACTTCACTCTGTCGCTTATTTATTATGTCTTGTCAATAAACACACCGCCAGGAGTTAAGCAGGAGGGCGCTGGTTCCAGTAGTGTCAGTGGCGTGTCTGCTCACAGCTTGTTCTGTTTTGCTGTGTCCCATCCTCCTGCTCTGTGGTCATCTGTGTGGCACTCATGGAGAAGGTGACGGCTGTCAGAGCAGGTGCATCTTCTTAAGTCATTTTCCCAGAATTGGCAACTGCTATAGGTGGGAAAGCAATTTCGCAATCAGTCACACACTTCTGTTCCCTTGGAAGGAAGACATATCTCCACACACAGCGTGTCAAGGACTGTGCACAGATGACTTACCTGTGGGAGGGACTTGGAGAGGAGAGGCAACGAGCTGTGCCGAAAGGGCGAACGTGAGCTCAACCCCTAGCGCCTCTTAGCCCTGGCAGTTGCCTGGACCCAGCAACTCAGAACCGTCTTACCTCATCTGAGTTTGGTGGGACCCATTCACCAATCAGGCAGTGTGTCTCTGCCAGCCTGTGGAGCCTGAGTTGGCCCCTCATGCCCTCCAGAAATGGGACACAGAAATGGCCATGCTCATCCCCTCCCTGGGAAGTGTTCTGGGATAAGATGCACTGACTCTACTCAGAAGCAGGAAGATGGGCAAAAGGACCTTCCCCATATTTTAGTAATTCACAAACCTTACAGCCTAACAGACCAACTCCTCCCAGTACTCACAGGTGGCAAATAAACAACTAAACAGATGAATGAGGGAGTGCGGATGGGGGAGAGGGATCTGGGTGGTGGGAGGTGGGAGGACAGAGGCAGAAGTATGGGGTGGGGTTGGAGGGCCGGGGCCCGGGGAACCAGAGAACAGCGGATGGTATCGGGTGTTTGTACAATGCCTGACTTGCAGTTAGAGTCACGTGTGTTGTGTGCAAGGTTTTCAGCATCACTGTCATCATCACTGTCATCGTCATCACCATGATATCATCATCGTCATCAGCATCACCACACTACCATCACCACCAACATAATCACCACCGTTACCATCATCACCATAACCATCTTCATCAGCATCATTGCCACCACCACCGCCACCATCATCACTACAAAAACGTTTGCTCCAGCCTAGTTAAGTAGTGTTTCATTTTTTTTTTTTTTTTTTTTGAGACAGAGCCTCAAGCTGTCACCCTGGATAGAGTGCCATGGCATCACAGCTCATAGCAACCTCCAATTCCTGGGCTCAAGCGAGTCTCTTGCCTCTGCCTCCCAAGTAGCTGGGAC
>CAUYON010182914.1:0-24081 GCA_963573935.1 Arctocebus calabarensis | reverse complement strand
TTATAAACTATAAAAGGATTTTCAGGTTTATGAAAATTGTTTATACCGAATTATATTTAAAGATTTACATATATTGAACCAGCCTTGAGACCCTGGGATAAAACCCACTTACTCATGGTGTATAATTTGTTTGATGTGTTGCTGGATTCTGTTGGTTAGGATCTTATTGAATATTTTTGCATCAATGTTCATTAGTGATATTGGTCTATAATTTTCTTTTCTTGTTGGGTCTTTTCCTGGTTTGGGGATCAAGGTGATTTTTGCTTCATAGAATGTGTTGGGTACTATTCCTTCTTTTTCTATTTTTTGGAAAAGGTTGAGTAATATAGGTACTAGTTCTTCTTTAAAGGTTTTGTAGAATTCTGTTGTGTAGCCATCTGGTCCTGGGATTTTCTTTTTAGGGAGATTTTGTATAGTTGATGCTATTTCAGAACTTGATATAGGCCTGTTCAATATTTCCACTTGATTCTGGCTAAGTCCTGGAAGGTGGCGTGCTTCCAAGTATTGATCAATTTCCTTCAGATTTTCATATTTCTGAGAATAAAGTTTTTTGTAATATTCATTATGGACTTTGAATTTCTGAGGAGTCTGTTGTTGTTTCGTCTTTACCATTTCTGATTGATGAAATTAGAGATTTTACTCTTTTTTTTCCTAGTTAAGTTAGCCAAAGATTTATCTATTTTATTGAGCTTTTCAAAGAACCAACTTTTTGATTTATTGATCTTTTCTGGTATAATTCTTTTGTTTTCAATTTCATTTAATTCTGCTCTAATTTTGGTTATTTCTTTTCTTCTGCTGGGTTTGGGATTGGAATGTTCTTCCTTTTCCAATTGCTTGAGATGTCACATTAAGTTGTTAACTTCCTCTCTTTCCATTCTTGTGAGGAAGGCTTGCAGTACTATAAATTTCCCTCTTAGGACTGCCTTTCCAGTATCCCAGAAGTTCTGATAATTTGTGTCTTCATTATCATTTTGTTCCAAACATTTGGTAATTTTTTTTAATCTCTTCTATGACCTAGCTATCATTAGATATTTGTACCAGAATGTTTATTGTACCCCAATTCATAATTGCTAAGTCATGGAAGAAGCTCAAGTGCCCATTAACCCACAACTAGATTAATAAATTGTGGTATATGTACACCATGGAATATTATGCAGCCTTAAAGAAAGATGGAGACTTTACCTCTTTCATGTTGACATGGATGGAGTTGGAACATATTCTTCTTAGCAAAGTATCTCAAGAATGGAAGAAAAGTTATCCAATGTACTCAGCCCTACTATGAAACTAAATTACAGCTTTCACATGAAGGCTATAACCCAATTATAGCCCAAGAATATGGGACAAGGGGCAAGGGACAGGAGGGGAGACGGGAGGATGCGTGGAGGGAGAGTAATTGGTGGGTCCACACCTGGGGTGCATCTTAGAAGGGTACAGGTGAAACTTACTAAATGCAGAATATAAATGTCTTAACACAATAAGAAAATGCCATGAAACCTATGTTAACCAGTTCGATGAAAATATTTCAAATTGTATACAAAACCAGCACATTGTACCCCATGATTGCATTAATGTACACAGCTATGATTTAATAAAAAAAAGTTTATACTAAAATAATAGTAGTTCATGAGATAAATGCTCAAGTCAACATGATAATGAAAAGACAGATGCAAAATTACCAACTGACAAGCACATCCTGTCAGTTATTCCAACACTAAAGGCAATGTAGGCATCAGTATCATGATTTGTTACAACAGTACACGATTTATCTGGTAAAATATGGAACGCAAGAAAGTGGAGTCTTTTCTCAGCTTACAAGATGGTCACTTTTGAAAAATGTACTGTATAATAAAACCAAGAGAAAAGTTGTATTTTTCTTAATTAATGCATAATAGAGTTACTTTTCCAACTCAGAAAATTATATACAGCGTTTTTAATTATAGGAATGACGACACAGCTATCTCAAAGGCTAGAAGGGAAAAAGACATCTCTTTGCAATGCATTGTCTAGCAACTCTAGAATCCAGCAAGACGGTCATGGTACCCACTCAACTACAGTAACACAGAAATGTCACTGGCATGCTTCCAAAGTGTCCCCCCGGGGGCAATCTTGGTTTTGCTTTTACTCCATGGAGAAGTACCTGGCAGATAAGAATGTGAAGTGAGAACTCAAAGCAGAGGGGAACTGAGAGAGAAGGAAGGTGAGGCCTGATGGAGTTCTATGAGTGCAAGAACAATTAGCTGCAGTGAGTTTTATACGGTTTTTGCAGCTGCACCTCTGTCCTGAGCATTTAAAAGCACAGCTCAGAAGCACAGGGAAGTTAATAGTTTCTATATGGTCACAGAAAGTGTTCGAGCAGAGGCTGGATAACTACTCACGAGACGACTGAAATGGGAATTTGGAGATCTGTGATCCTATGGGAGTGTGTAATATGTTTACTCATCATGTAACTGTTCAAGTCAGTCTTCATGATAATCTAGGGAAGCGTGGTCAACTTTCAAAACTAGTTCATTCACAAATAACCCTCCTTACAATGTGCTCTGTGATGGCAGCAACCATATACTTCATTATCCAAAGCAGGCCATTTTTTATGAGGCAGGAAGATGTTCTTAACAATTTACATTTCACAACTGTAATCCACACCAATCCCAGGCAAAGCTGGACTTGTCTGTATTAGAACTGACATCTAAGTAAGAAGGAAAGATCAAGAAACAGTAACGATTACTCTATACAACATCACCACGTCCGTACTATCCCCACATGACTGCTTAACCACTCAGGGCTTTCTTTCTCTTAAATTTATAAAAACAAAAATACAAAATTATAGCATCAATAAAATAATAACAGCTGGCTGTGTTTCTAAATTTTTTTCCCAAATAAAGTATTTGCTGTATGACTACACTTATACTAAACCATACATAATTTAAATTGCCTATACCAATTATAGTTTCAAAACACAGTGCAAAACAGAAGTTATGCTATTAAATTAAAGGTATCCTCAAGTTAGAAAAATACACATGTAAATATATCATATTTTATACTATGTTAATTGAGTGCTTTCATACTAATTTGAAATATGTAACTGTATTAGAATCAATCATCCAAAATGAGAGCAAATATGAATAAGTATATTCATATTAACCAAAATAATGGCAATATCATGAATTATCATTATGTTTATATTTTAAGTCTAAAAGTAAAATAGCTATTTATTAAGTCATTCTTTATTACATAAGCAAAGATATTTACATATTAAAATGTTGGCTCTTTGATTTTTAAAAGTCATAATTTACAACACCCGGACTGTTTGAATTATTTTCAAAAAGCGTATTGCTTCTATTGTAACCATAAATTATTTGTGTATAATATGCTGATAGTTTGCATGATCTTCTCAAAAGAAATTAAGCACTCTTTAAAAGGAAGAAAAAACTTGCATCCATTGTATTTTCCAGTTTGTCGTTCCAGTTTGACATTTTGTTCCACTTTAATATTTTCCTAATGATATCAATAAATGCTCATTAGAACAAATGCTGGATCACTGCCTGAATGAATGACTGAATCAACCAGCAATCCCTAAAAGGAAAATGTTTAACAGATAAATCATTCACTTAAGAACCCAGAACAATGGTCGGTATTTCCAATGAAAAGAAAATAAATGCATGTAAAATAGTATTACAGTTCACCCTCCTAGTGAACCCCACAAAAAGGTTGAGATTATAAATGGAGTCTTACACAAAGGGCTAATAACCAGAATCCACAATGAACTCAAATAAATCAGCAAGAAAAGAGCAAATAACCCCATTAAAAAACTGGGCAAGAAGCATGAACGGAACTTTTCTCATGAGGCCAGATGAATGGCCAAAAACACATGCAAAAATGTTCACAGTCCCTAATTATCAGAGAAATGCAAACAAAACCACTTTGAGATCTCACCTAACTCCAGTGAAGATGGCCCACATCACAAGGTCCCAAAGCAATAGATGCTGGCGGGTAAGGAGAGAAAGGAACACTCCTAAACTATTGGTGGGATCGCAAACTAGTGCAGTCGTTATGGAAAGAAGTATGGAGACTCCTCAAGGAAGTAAAAGTAGACTTTCTGTTTGATCCAGCAATCCCACTGATAGGCATCTAACCAAAAGAAAATAAGTAATCTTACCACAGGACGTTTGCAACTGAATATTTATTGCAGCTCAATTCACAACTGAAAAGATGTGGAAACAATCCAAGTGTCCTTCAACCCATGAATGGACTAACATACTGTGGAATATGTTCCCATGGAATACTACACAGCCATAAAACAGATGGAGATTCTGTATCTGTTTGTAACAACCTGGAAGGACTTGGAGAACTTTCTCCTAAGTAAAAAACATCATAAAAATGGAAAAGCAAGTATCACGTGTACTCAATGCTAAATTGAAACTAGTAGATTAACAACTACAAGCCCATACAAGAGAAAATCCCACTTAATTTCAAGGACAGGAAGGGAGGGACTCAGGAAGTTCCCACCTAACAGCTACCAGGCATAGGTGTAAGGCACATGTCCTAGGTGAAGGTTCCAACTATACCCCAGACTTCACCTTGCAAACATAAGCAATGTGACCTAATTGTATGTGCCCGCATACTAATCTGAAATAAAAAATTAAAATTAAAATAAATGATATATTTATGTATACCAAAGTTACATAAATTAAATTATAAATGGCTATAGATACAATTATTTAAGTTTTGTTTAACAATTTCAACCTCATGAGAGGGCCAACTGTAAACTAATTACTTCTCTGTCACTAAGGATACACAGAAGTTATGCCTTGAAGCAGCTTTTTGTCTTACAATAATCACTTCTTAATTGTTACTTTTTATTTTTAATTTTTTTTTTCTCTCTCTCTCTCTTTTTTTTTTTTTTTTTGGTACAGATAGGGTTTCACTTTATCACCCTTGGGAGAGTGCTGTGACGTCACAGCTCACAGCTACCTCCAACTCCTGGGCTTAGGTGATTCTGTTGCCTCAGCCTCCCAAGTAGCTGGGACTACAGGCACCCACCACAGCACCCAGCTATTTTTTTGTTGCAGTTTGGCCAGGGCCAGATTTGAATCTGCCACCCTCAGTATATGGGACTGGTGCCCTACCCACTGAGCCACAGATGCCTCCCCTATTTTTAATTTTTTTTAATTGACAGATAAAATTATATATATTTACCATGTACAACATAATTTTTAAAGTATATACACGTTATGAAATGACCAAATCCAGCTAACTGATAATTGATATATGCATTACCTCACACAGTTATCATTTCTGTGGTGCAACCACTTTATGCTCATTCTTTTAACATTTTTCAAGAATATATTACTAACTAGTTAAAATGTATAATAGATCAATCTTTTTAATTTTTATTTTATAAAATTTTATTGTATTTCATTATTTGATTTTAATGTATTTTTTGAGACATGTTCTCCTTCTACCATCTGGGCTAGAGTATAGTGGAGTAATACCTCACTGCAACTTCAAACTCCTAGGCTAAAGTGATCCTCCTATTTCAGCCACACAAGTAGCTGGGACTACAAGTGTGTGCTACCACACCTAGCTGATTTTTTTGTAGGGACAGGGTCTTGCTCTTGCAAAACTACTAGCCTCAAGCAATCCTCCCACCTTGGCTTTCCAAAGTGCTAGGATTTCTAGCATGATCCACCTCTCCTAGCCTCATCAGATCTTTTGTTATAAAAATAAATACAAAATTTTATCATACCTGAGCCTCATGACTTAGTAACTGATCACGTAAATCTGGTTTTTACACTTATACAATGATTTTTAAAACCATCTTCAATCACATATATAGACTCATCCTGAGTTAATATGATGGCATTAATAAAGTACATCACACAATCTGAGTTTCTTTTCATGGACAGTTATAAATGATGAGTTAATATTAGATATTTTACAAAGTTTTTAACTTTTCCCTTTGCAAACTAAATGACCATTGATTGAACTTCTCCTGTAGTTAAGATTAGTAAGCAAGCGTAAATTTCATCCCACTACTCATTTGATTCATCATAAAATCTGAATTAGTTGAAGAGCCAGATAATGAGATATTAATATACACCGCTGAAGTAACAATAGGAGTACATGGTTTACTTTTGGCAGGCAGGATTTAAGTTGATTAGGCAGACATATGGCTACAATTCCACCCACACTATGAATTACATTTCTACTCTTGCCATAAATACATCTTGTTAAAAATGTGTATCTGTCAAATCTTTCTTTTTCTCTAATTCAGAATGAATAATTAGACTGAGTATAAGCAAAATTTGACAGTTGGGTACCAGAAGAAGGTAGGGTACCTTTTTCACTGGCAGTATTTTAAAACTGGTCAGAAATGAAAAAGTAAAACCTCGAAACCACTTATTGAACAGATTTTAAGCCCCATTGATCCTCTAAGCTTCCTCTGTTGCTCTTCAAAGCACTGTTATAAAAACTAGGAATATAAACCACAGATATGCTCCCTGCCTCATAGGAACTGAAAATTTGGTAGGGGACATATATATTTAAAAAGAAAAACAAATATTCATTATGGGAAAACATTATGAACCACATATCACAAAGGATAGCTTTTCAAACATATTTTTAATGTGTAACTTCAAGAAAAAAATGGTTAAACTAAATGTCTTGATGCGACTCCTTTTAATCCTATGATTCAATAAATTTAGCTTCCTTTGAATCCTGAGTAAAGTAGGTTGTTTTATAATTATCAGATAATTTCATATGACTATCTCGGAGATGGGACTTATTTGTAGTGAAATCTTAAATCAATCATTCATATGGCATATCCAACATTTTTCCCTATGGTAAAATATTAAATATAGTTACTTTTGATCTTAAAATTTAGTCATTATATACCATGTTCTCTCTGATGTCTTTTTCAGATCCTAGTAAATGGGCCAGGCGCAATAACTCACACCTGTAATAACAGCACTCTGGGAGGCCGAGGTGGGTGGATTGCGTGAGCTCAGAAGTTCAGGACCAGCCTGAGCAAGAGCGAGAGCTCCGTGTCTAAAAAAAAATAGCCATGTGTTGTGGAGGGCGCCTGTAGTCCCAGCTACTTGGGAGGGTGAGGCAACAGAATTGCTTGAGCCCAAGAGTTTGAGGTTGCTATGAACTATGATGCCACAGCACCCTACCCAGGCCAACAGAGTGAGACTCAGTCTCAGAAAAAAAAAAAAAAATCCTTCTAAATGTATTCAAGATCCACCTAAATAACATGTAAAACAAGTTGACTCTACTCTCTATTTTAATTATCTGCAGGCTAATAAATAGAAAATAAATAAATAAAATAAATTTTCCATTCATAACCATTAGAAATCACTAAGAAAATATCTAGTTCACCAAAACAGCAAAACCTATGATCTGGCATTTACTTTCATCATCAGCTTTCATCATATGCTAAACTCATGATCATTACTTTACATTTGAAAATATTTATTTTGTCTGATATCCTGCTTCCAGTTTGCACTCCTTAGCAAAAAGAAAACTTTCAATAACGTATATTGGAATGCAATTGTTCAGTACCCATCATGTGATCATATTAAGTTAGGTACCATGCACAGCATATTATACCCAGATGCATTAATATTCTGAACATAGTTTGTGCTGAATACACTAACCTTTCATTCATTTACATAGGAAATAAGCACATTTTATGACTATCTTAATCTTTTGGTAATCTATACTTTCTGCTCTTTGGTTTTAATATTTTATTTTCTAATATAGTTCAGTGCATATGGGATGCAAAAAGTTGATTGCTTGATAAGCACATTTAGAAAAATACAAGAAAAATAAAACCAAATCTGGAAATTAGATTGCTTGATAAAGTCATTTAGGAAATATGAGAAAACTAAAATTGAATCTGGATCGCTTTTCTGTTCAAAACGCAATCTGAAAAGTTGGAAGAAAGAAATTGTTTAAAGTCATTCATAACACATCTCTGGGCCCTGATGCAATAGTACATATGTAGAAGAACAGAAAAGAAACATATAAAAAGGAGTAATTATTTAGGGTGAAATATTCTTCAAGAAATAAGAGGACACTTAATGCTCCCAACTTCCGTAGTATCTGTGTAGCTATTTCCGAAATGAATTTGGCCCAATTAAGAAATCAGAGTGATGGGTTCTCAGTCACCCACACTCATTCTCTCCTTGAACAAATAATCTTTTTGAGGAAAGCAGGGCCTGCCTCGCAATAATCAATAATCGTCAGTCTCCTGTTTTATTACTGCTTGCCAATGAACTTGAAACCCTGAGGTGCTGACCAAGGAATCTTGTGTGTCTTTGTTCTCAAACAAGGCTACTCATCACAATCATTATAAAAGTCTTACGAAAAATAGTAATGCCTAGGCTCACTCCCAGAAGTGCAGATTTCATTGGCCTGGGGTGAGGCCAGATAGAGGATTTTGTTTTTTATTTGTTGCTTACTCATTTTAAACTACCCAGGTGTGTCTAACGAGCAAACATCTGAAGAACCCCCGTTGTAACTAACTGAGATGTGAACTCTTTGAATCCTGGTCCCCATCACTTTCTCAAACCAGGCGACTTTAAGTAGAAAGTAAGGAATGATTCTATTTTCTATTTCAAGAATCTGAAGTTCAGAAATGGAGACTGGAAGGTGCACTAAGAAGCAAGTCAAGAGGTTTTCAGTCAGACAAAGGGTAAGAACCCAAAACAGAGAAAGCCAAGCCTTCTTATACAGACTGGACGAAGGCTTCTTCCTTAGCCAAATTTTAGTGGGTCTCTTTCCAGACCTCTTCTTGATTAGGCCTTGCCTTTCACGTACTAAGCAAGGGTTATCAAGAATCCCCAGCTCTCCCTGGATATCTAATCAGTTCCCCATTCTCCAAGCCTTAATGCCTACTTAGGTTCCTCTTAGTAACTTTCTATCCACTGACCCTCTCATTCTGCACATTTGCTATAAATCTCCACCTGTCTTTGCTGTTTTCAGAGTTGACCTAAGATGTCCACTGAAGTCTCCCCTAGAGTAGTAACTCAAAGAAAATATGTCTCTGTGCTTTTAACATGTGTGAGAATAACTTCTCAATAGGGTTCCTACCGTCTCCAGAACATGGTCAAAACCACAGGGAGCTCAAATCCAGGTAGAAGTGTCCATGTGTGTGAAGCCAGATAGTCCTTAAATCAAAGAGGGGTAAGTATAAAGGCAAAACAGGGGCAAGTGGGGAACATGCTATAGAAAATTTCCCAGTAGATCTGTGCCTTAAGCACAGCAGGGCCTTGTGAACATCAGGAAAAGTGCCGAGGCTAAGGCTGCCAATTGCCATCTACCAGCAAACCAGCAAGAATTCTTTTTTTTTTTTTTTTGCAATTTTTGGCCGGCCGGTGCTGGGTTTGAACCCACCACCTCTAGCATTAAAAAAAAAAGAAAGAAAGAATTCTTTAAACACCCTGTTATCGGCTGCACCAACTATGCCTCACAGCCCGTTACCCTGGGTCACACTGGGGCAGCAAGCCCCAGGACAGAGTGTCTCTGGTAGCAAGTAGCAGCACACGCTTCCCCTGGTGCTAAGCATTCTGGAATTCCCATCAGTGGTATCAAGTCGTCTCCTCCACATCTCCAAACCTTTCTATGTGCAATGTCCACCTTTTACCTTAATTGAAACCCTGTGGACACGACCCTGCTATCTGCTCAAATGTCATTCTCCCACTCTAGAAATGAGGTTGGAGTCCTCTCCACTTTGAATTGCTAATCTATTTTACATTACCTATGTATTAAGAAATACTATAAAATTCACCTGTTTCATTTAAGAATGCTCTGCTTCTACCTCTCCTGTCACTTAATGACCTCCTGTCCACTTTGATTCATTAAAAACATGACCCATTGTTATCTTTAACCCAAATCCCCTCATTACCTGGGCTTCATGTTCAAAGTTAGTGCCCTGAGTTGGGTGTTCATGTCTGACACTCTCAAAAACCTGTGAGAATTTATTTTTAGTGCTATTATCACTAATAATAATACTAGTTTATGCAGCACTTACTGAGTCAGTTACCGTCCTGAGTACTTCTTACGTATTAGCTTCTTTAATCTTCCCTGCAATCACCTGAAACAGGTATCTGGCAACTCCAAAGCAGAAGTGGGTAAGGGGCTACCTTGAAGAAGTATAAGGGACAGGCTTTAACAGAGGAATGTGGATGTCATAGAAAGAAAATATTTGATTGGATACAGTTATAAAGTTGCTTTATCTAAAATCTATCCTGCTGGAAAGTCCTAGTCATATAATTTTAAGTTTGTTGGCTATTTGTGATTGTTTGAGCATAGATTCTGTTTTCTTCTTTTATATAGGCATTTACAAGAGAGAGCCCAAGTTTCAGTTAGGTTTGCAGCTCAAGCCAGGCTAATCTCTCTTATGAGGCCTTGCTGGCTTTGTCTGCTCAGGAATTCTTCTTTAACAGAATCAGAATCTATTTGATGTCAAAGCCCAGGCTTTTCCTCGTACAGCCTTCGGCCTTCTTGCCAAGTTCTAGGCCTTGACTACACTAGGAGGAGTAGGATTGAGGCTGGCACAGATACATTCCTTTTTTAACTTCTGCTACAGGTGTTCCACCCACAGTACAAAGTAGATTTTAATGGCAGACAAGTTTAAACACCTGAAATTCCTTTCAGCCATGTATGTTTCTTGGTGTGCTCAAGTTCTCTGACATCCTGGGAAGAAAATGATGACTCCTCTAAAGCTCAACCCTATAAAAATCAAGGTGCTCTTTTAAAAATTTACACTTTTCACAAATAATGCCACCATTTCACTATCTAAATCACATTGCTGCATACTCTCCATTGAATACAAATGCTACTCTTAAAAAATACTCCAAGTTAAAGAATATATTCCATGGCTCAGTACCCGTTGCTCAGTGGTTACGGTGCTGGCCACATACACCAGGGCTGGCAGGTTCAAACCTGGCCCAGGCCTGCTAAACAACAATGACATCTACAACAAAAAAATAGCCGGGCATTGTGGTGGGTACCTGTAGTCTCAGCTACTTGGGAGGCTGAGGCAAGAGAATCACTTAAGTCCAAGAGTTTGAGATTGCTGTGCGCTGTGATGCCATAGCACTCTACCAAGGGCGACATAGTGAGACTCTGTCTCAAAAAAAAAGAATACATTCCCATACATATGGAAATCCAATGATGAAGGAAAATTGGGACAATAGGTAGCCCAGACCACATGAGTGGTGTTCCAGAAATAAATGGACCATATGCTATTTCATCATTTATCAGTACAAATTAACAATTTTTACCATAAAAAGGACTGAGGGCAATTAATAAGCATTATCTCACGCAAGAAACACATCCGATCCCACACATTTTAAGCTTCTGTGCTTAAGAAGTAACATTTCAGGAGCCAGAAAGGAAGTATAAATTCTTCCCACACCCCATTCCTGTTTATAAACTGAGGCCCTTACTTTAACATCTCTTGTATTCAGAGAAAAATATACAGTGACCCAATTTTCATCTTTTCAGAAGTCTGAACAAATTATACTTTATTCTTATACACGGTATAACTAAGCCAAGTTCGAAGAAGAAGCCTTGTAGGTATATTTAAACTGCTAATGTGATCTTGTTCCACACAGTAAAAAGTTCAGGTCTTTCAGCCAAATAAACAATGCATTGCGCTACTCACGTGATGCCTTAAGAACGTTCACCTTTTATGGTCATGCAGGGAAGCCCAGTTGGTGCTCTATCTAGTTAAAAGGACCACCTCAACTGTACAAAGGAGGGTGTCCATTGGCCAAAGCACATCTCAGGATGTTTTACGCCCAAAGGCTCCAGTTGTATTAAAGGGGAAGGAACTGTTATCATGATGTCCCCCAGTTACCCACAAGCTGTAAAGAAGCCTTTGTCTCTGACAGCTGATAGGAGCAGGTTAAATGAGCCAAGGCTCAAACATCTACCAGTGTGCGGTGGCCTACTCCAGAGGCTCTCCTTCTGTAAGTTCTCTTGTCCTTCCTCTCCCTCACCAACAAAAGCTGAGTAAATCAACTAAAAACTGCACCAAACTCAGCACAGCAAATTCACAAAGAGAGTAACTCTATGAAGCGTAATTAACACGGTGCTCTCATTCTCTGAAACGTTTGTTCTGTCTCCTCATCTGTGCCAGCCAAGCTCAGATACCTGCAATTATAAATTTTTCTTTCTGTTGACAACTTCTCAAGTCCTCTTCAAGACAGACCAGCGGCACATTTCCAAGCATCTGCATGAATTGTCAGTCTTTGACTATTTGTTTACATAAAGCACTAGATTTTAGATGCTGGGCCCTTTGAAATCAGGAATTCTAAGCTTCGCATTCCCTCTATCAAAGACAGTAACATTTGGCTATCAGGTTCCCAACAATATTTATTGAATAAATAAGTGAAACAGTGACTTAGTAAAGCTAGCATGAAGACAGTGTCTGCCAATTAAATGGGGTTGGTCTTGACATGGGAACAAAAATTTAAGCAAGCAAAGATTTCCTTAAATTCCACATAAATTCGGGGACAAGAACTGGTCCTCTATTGCCCCACTCCTATTCCTAAGCCTTAGTTCATGAAAACAATTTCTTTAATTGACAAATAATAATAATAATAAAATACTAACACCTATCTTCAGCATTACAGTGCAGAGACATTTCAATGCAGTGCCAAAATATAAACACCTATGCAGCCATCACGGCTTTGCATTCTCCCTATTTTCCTGCAGACCAATGCATTCCTGTGATTTAGCTCTGTGTTGTCACTCATGTTCTGTAAATGGCGACCTTTGCGTGTATTTGGAGATAGGATCCCTCTCCGCCCTGCGGGCTCACTACCTCATGTCAGTGGGAGTAAAGGTTTTCCCAGGTGCCGCTGTGCTGCAGCTTGTTGTAGCTGTTGATGTTAATTAATTTATGCAAATCAGCTAGATACCATCCTTGATTAATGTCTTCACTGCTTTATTAATTCTGAATACTTTAAGAGCCTGTTGGACATGTATGATGCCATATCTGCTTAGAGAATAACTACTCGTACAATTAACGTAGACCCTGAAGAACATACTTGATCTCCTTCAGTTGATACTGCTGATTACATATAATTTATAACTTTAAAAAAGTGATTGTGCCCAAAATAAAACTAAATTTTACAAATTTTCTATGAGTGACATGGTATATAGCAACTTTAAAATAGCTGTGTGAGTTTGCAATCAAAAAGTCATTGCAAACAAAATGGGATGACTTGACTATATGGTGTCGGTCACCTAACACGGTGACTAATGATTGGCTCTGGCCAGGTATGGGGCTCACGCCTGTAATCCTAGCACAGTAGGAGGTTGAAGTGCATAGACAGCTTGAGCTTGCGCTGAGCCAGGCTGATGCCATGGCACACTAGCCTGGCCAACAGAGTGAGACTCGGTCTCAACAAATAAAAATAAAAAGAAAGAATTGGTCAAGGTAGGAATCCCAGAATGGCCGCTCACATCTGCTGGGTTGTATTATACCTAACCCTAACCTTAGTAAGAGAGTTAAAGTGTATGAGTCTCCTAACACAGATCTCGGCAGAATACTATCACACAAACTTTCAACAGAATTTATATAGAATTCATGTATGTCATTTCTGGTGTCACTGTTCCTTCCACACTTTCATGTTTTCTGATTTTATTTCTGACTTTAGTATTAAAGGCAGTTCGTCCTTTAATACTAAACTTCCATGAGGGTTGAATTGATCTATTTTTCTGCTCTGAATTCCCCAGAAACTTACAAAACAGTAGCCTTTATTGAAACTGATTTCATTGGTTTAATTTTTATGCTTAAAGTATTTCCTGTCAATTTGTTAAAAGTCAAAATCCTTTAAATCCCCTCCTTTTATATACGGCATATAGTCACTTAAAGCTATTTATGATATAAAAGGGAAGTGCTCATTACTAAAGACCCATGAATTTTATGGAGTGGAGTAAAAACGAGATGCTAAAAGAAATAAATAACCCTATGAGATCATGTGTTCAATAAATATTTACTGAGTTCAAGACACTGTTGTCCAAATGGTTGCATGAAACGTCTGCCACCGGCGGTGCAGTCTAATAGATGTAATAACAGAAGTGTGAAAGTCTCTTCGTATGACACATCATGTGACTAATTCCCATCTTTTTAAAATATCTACAAGAAAAGAGCTATTGCAGTACCAAGGAAAGTGGCTGAATTTACTTGGAAGAATCAGAGAACCTAACTTAGACTCCCAGAAAGAGGAAAAATCCATGTCAGACAGTAGGAAGGGGGCATTAAAACAAAGAGGAAACCAAAGCACTGGACCTAAGGGAAGGCCACGGATGCCTCCAGGTCCGAAGGAGGTACCTAAGAGGCCCAGCTCCGTGGCTCACGCCTGTCATCCAGCACTCTGGGAGGCCAAGGCAGATAGATCCCTTGAGCTCAGGAGTTCGAGACCAGACTGAGCAAGAACCATACCCCATCTCTACCAAAATTAGACAAAACTAGCCGTGTGTTGTGGCAGGTGCCTGTAGTCCCAGCTAGTCGGTTGAGGAAAGAGGTTGCTTGAGCCCAAAAGTTTGAGGTTACTGTGAACTATGACTCCACAGAACTCAACCCAAGGTGACAGAGTGACACTCTGTCTCAAAAAAAGAAAAAGTAAAAAAAGGAAGAAGAAAATGCAAGAGGAAAGAATACGAGCAAGGTGAGCAGAAGCAAAATCCCCAAATCCTTGAATACGAAGCCAAGGGATTAGGCTTATATTAAGGTTTATAACTTATCGGTTTATAATAAATCTGGGTGTATGAAAGGTATGCAGAATGGGGAAAGGCTGTCAATGCTAATGTTTGTTTCTCAAAAATTCTTTTACTTTGAAAATGAGATTCTGTCCATAGGTTTGCTCCTTCTAATGAGCATCAGTATTATGGGAAGAGACTTTGATTTTTGTCCTGGCAATCCTTATACCAAGAAGTGTTACTTCAGAAAAATCACTTTATTTCACTCTCTCTTGTGCGAATACTTCATTTATAAAAAGGGAGAATTAGGCCAGATGAACCTAACCTCTACTATTCTATATTTTACCCTGTCAACAGCGGTGGCAGCTCTATGGTCCAACACAGGCCCTGACCTTAGAAATACTCAGCCCAGATATTACCTCTTGGTAAAGGCTTTCTCAACCCCTCTTACCCCCATAGCTTTTCTTCATTTGTCCAAACTCATTTGAATGACAGAGTCCCTATTCTCAAACTGCTCACTACATAAAGAGAAGATCATATATACACACACAGTTAAATTATAATGTAATGGGTAAATATAAAGTGATTTGGTATCAAAAAGTGATACAACATACTCCATATGTCATGGTACAATAAGGAATTTCTGGAGAGGTGATATTTTAGCTATTTAGGGGGTGGAGAGGGTAGGGTGGGAAAAATATTTTACTTCGTTCATTCAGCTGTAAAGAATAGTTGTACTGAAATATGTTAAGATGGGAAGGTAGAGTAATGGATTAATATGATGATGAGTTTACCAGAAAAGCCAAATAATTCAGCTTCAAGGAGAGTATATGACAATTAAAGCCAAGTCACATGGGCCTCACCCTCTATCTCTGACATGTGCATGACTCAGCTTCTCTCCCATCTCCTCACTGACAAACAGGCTCCTGACCCCTCACCCTGCACAGCTTTTGCCCACCTCGTGGCTTCTTCTTCAAGATTCACCTCCTTGTGACTTTGGAGTCCTCATGAAGGGTCCAGCTGCACCTCAGGAAGGGTCACTGAGGCTCTCCTTGACTTTCTTGGTGTTCTATAAATCACTGTCCTCCCAGAATGGGCTCCCTGAGCTGTGAGTGCTAAGATAGAAGCCATCTGCTAGGCCCAGGTCATTTTCTGTGCCCGGGTATTTTCTCCTCGAGGCTCAGATGCCCAAACATTGTGCAATCAGCTGTTACTAGGAGGAGAAGAGAAAGGCAGGGGACTGTGCCTCCCACCCCAGCAGGATAATGTAGGAGGGACAGTCCTTTAAGAGATGTATGGACTTGGAAGGCTCTTGTCACATCCACATTATAGTCTCGAGCAGAAAGAGCACCATGGAAGAGAGGCAGGAAAAAAAAAAGACACGCATGAGTAATGACCAGGTTACCACAGCGAAGGCACTGCATGTGACAAACGGTCACAGGCAACTACGCAGGGCCCTGTGTTAAAAGAACATAAATTAAGGGAGAAAGACTCTTTAGGAGCCTGTTGCCAGCATCCAAGTGAGAATAAATATAAAGGAAGAACGAGAACAGAGAAAGTGACAGTGGTACAAAGTGAAGATGGTTTCAGAGGAACTTCAGAGGAAGAATTTACTAAAATGCATGATAAATGTGATGTGACAATTGAGAGGAAAGTCAAGCAGGACTCCCAAGCTTCTAATGTGTGTAAGTAGGTAACAGGTAGTGCCATGAACTGAAACAGAAATGGAAGAAGGAATGCTATGGACTGAAGTCTGTGTCCCCATGAAACCCCTATATTGAAATCCTAGCTTCCAATGCGATGGCAGCAAGAGGTGGTGCCTTTGGGAAATAATCAGGTCATAAAAATGAATCTTTGGTAAACAGGATCAGTGTCTTTACCAAAAAAAAAAAAATGAGAGAGATCTGTTGATCTCTGCTATGTACGGATAAAATGAGCAGCTAGCAGTTTGTAAGCAGGACAAGAGTCCTCACAGAACATGTCCATAGTGACACCGTGACGTCAGGCTTCCAGCCTCCATCCTTTTTGACACCAGGGGCTGATTTCATGGAAGACAATTTTCATGGACCAGGGAGTGGGGGAGACGAGATTATCATTGTGATCCCTCACGTGCCCCATTTACAGAAGGGTTGTGCTCCTGTGAGAATCAGATGCCACTGCCCATGAGACAGGAGATGAGCTTGGGCAGCGGTGCGATGAAGAACTCGGGCAGTGGTGCAGCGATGGGGAGCAGCTATAAACACAGATAAGAGCTCCAGCAGTGGTGCAGAAACATGGAGCAGCTATAAACACAGATAAGAGCTCCGGCAGTGGTGCAGCAACATGGAGCAGCTGTAAATACAGACGAAGCTTCCCTGGCTTGTCCACTGCTCGCCTCTTGCTGTGCTGGTTCTCAACTGGTACTGGACTGGTACCAGTGTGCAGCCCAAGGGAACCAGTGGGATTTTTTATTTTCTATAACAACTTGAACTGGCTAAAACAAGGACATTTCAGGGAAATAAGGGAGAAAAATGGATATGGGAAGGAAAGACAATGCATTCATCTCAGGCCAAGTTTAAAGTGGTGAATGTACATCCAAGTAGAATAACCAACAAGTAGGACAGGTAAGGATAAAGTAGTGAGCAGGGCTGGGCAAAAAATAAAGACATACTGACCATCCATAATTATATTAAATAGAACTCTTGGTAGAGTGTATAGGGGACAAACAAGGAAGCCAAACTGGAGTTCTTACATTTTTGTCATTACACACAACTGACTGTGTTTATCTCCCCAACTTAACTGTAAGCAACTTTAGGACAGGAAATGTCCTTTATATCTTTCCGGATATATTGAGTGTTGAGCATAGTAACCTAACAGAAGAAGGATGCATATGAATTACCTTATTCAGAAACTACTCTTGAGGGGAAGGGAGTTTTTTTGGATTTTTGTGGGGCAGGGGTCTACTTAGGGAAGAAGTTATTAGGGAATTTAGAGTTATTATAAAGTAATGGCTAAATATTAAACAGTATTCATTATTAAAGAATTCATCCTACCCAAGAAATTCATTGTGACAACCAAATAACCAGATTACATCTTTGGAAACAATTATTTTTACTTTTACTTTTCTTACTGAAAGCCTGGGTAAAGGACACAACTGTATACATTTGTCAAAACTCACCAACTGGATGTATAATATTTGTGAATGTTACAGTACATAAGATAAACTTCAATTTTGAAAAGTATCAGTGGAGACAGGACATCTAATAAGAAAATAATTATTTCTTTTTGAAATTTCCTAATAAATACCCATTTATTGAGTGTACACTCAGATCCTTCATTAAATGCTGGGAGCACAAAAACCAAGTTTTTGTTCTCAAGGACTCACAGTTTAGCATTAAATCAGATACGGAAGGGGGTCATTACCATGGATGAAAACCGAAGTAAGAATAGAGTGCCAAGGGTCAAACATGACTATATAAAGAGGTTACAATCTTTTCGTCCCCTCTGTGCTCTCAGGTCAGACATTCAGAGGGAAATGAAGCTGAAAAATCTCTCATCCTGAACTCATAAACGAATACACTACAGAACTATGTATGCTAATTACATGTGTAACTCATTACAACAAACACAGGTAAAAAAGTGAAGTAAAATAATAATATTGGGGTAATAATAGCATGAGAGTGAGTGCGTACTGTTCTGTTTTAATAGAATCAATGTAACCTGCTTCTATTACAGAAACCCTTAGGGGCAGGGAAGAGGGGGAAGGAGGCAGGGCTTAGCTACTTTAAAAATGAGTACTAGTTTGTAAGCATTTCACATTGTATATTGAAGCAGTACCCTGAACCCCATAAATGCATCAATGTATAATTGATATACAAAGTTATGATTTAATAAAAAACAATTTAAAAAAATGAGTACTGGAAAGTGTTCATTACTCAAATAATCTTACAGCACGTTCTCCAATAACAAGTTGAACACTCAACAACTTACACTCAACAACTCAATTCTGATTGGAGACCGGAGTACAAAGCAATCCTTAAAATTGTACCAATGCTTTGAGTAACATTGTTCTAACTCAGAAAGACAGATAACAGATTCATTTCTTGACAAAACATCTGCTATAGAACATATCTTTTTTTCTTTGAATTTTCATGGAATAGAATTGCCAAAGATTCACCAAACACAATATGAAATTATTTTTCAAAACTTAGGTAAAAAAGATGTAATTATTGATGTCTTTTTTTTTTTTCCTGACACTGACACATTATCAGTATTGAAAAAAGGAACTTCCAGAGGGACTTCAAGTAGCCATATTTGGCCGAGGACAAGGTTGAAAAATGGTTGTCTTTATCCAGTCATGTTAGTCAGTGAGGCAAATAAACTTTCATTAACACATTTCAAACTGTTTTCTAGAATATTTTTGGTGCATAATTGTAGAAATTGATTCCTACTAAGGATTTAAATATATATTTGAATACTAAATGAATATGGGCACAAAAAGTTATTTAATATTTTACTAAAGGGACAAGATGCATGGTAATTATACATTTATAATGGTATATTTTAATCATTAAGGGTAAATTAAATGCTAAAAAATTGGATTTACTTCTATTACAGACACATCGATACACTGTATAAGTGTTATTACTTGTGATGTATCCCATAATAGGTTTATTCTGCTTGACATAATCAGACAGGCATGTAATAAACTGGCATGTCTTAGAAAGACTTTCTTTAAATATTTGTGAGAGAAGAGTATAATATTATTCTTAAAAGTTCATTGGGTTGTTTTTATATTCTGAGATATTAATACTATACTTTTTTTTCCTCCTTAAAAAATAAGAATTCCACTCAACTCTCAAAAGAAAGCATCTCCTCCTTAAAGCTCTCTCCATGCAAGATGAGTTGCCACTTATGTCAAGCACTAAATCATGAATCTTCCTAGAAGTATTCATGTGAGGTGGAAGTTATGCATGCATTGAAAGCACTGTGTTATTTCTGCTTTTTAAGGGCAAGGGAAATCTCAATTTCATCCTGCCTATGCACACAGACAGAAAAACAAAAATACACATTGCTTGCTTTGGCAGCACATTTACTAAAATTGGAACGATACAGAGAAGATTAGCATGGTCCCTGCAAGAGGATGACACTTAAGTTTGTGAAGCGTTCCATATTAAAACAAACAAATAAACAAACAAAACCCACAAAAACATACAGACTGTGAGCTACAATAAACCTAATAGTTAACCAGGGCAAGTTTGCTATAAAATGCCTTAACAAAGACAGTACCGCTTTTCAATTTGTCTATTATCATTAAATATTTCAAGCATCATCTAAGAAGTAGGATTCTTAAACTGAACTAATAAAACTCAGATTCTTAAATTAAACTAATAAAGGCTGTACTAATAAATGCTAGAAGCATGTAATATTTATAGCATTTAACTTTTCTGTTTTTTTAACACTGAAAATTTTTACAGTGTTTTTGTTCTGATACCTTCACTGAGCAGGAGATAAACTAAAATAAATGATGGCTCTTGCAAGATGAAACCATTCTCCATTCTAAGGGTTGTTTCCAAATACTCATGTTACCTTGCCTAGGAAATGGTGAGAAATTAGATCACCTCTAATATTATCGCTAAAACAATCAAAAATCCAACAAAGGAATGACAGATGGGCCTCGGTTAGGGCGCCGGCCACATGTACTGAGGCTAGTGGGTTGGAACCCAGCCCAGGCTTGCTAAACAACGACAACAACAAAAAAACACCCAGGCGTTGTGGTGGACGCCTGTAGTCCCAACCACTTGGGAGGCTGAGGCAAGAGAATTTTGTTCAAGAATTAGAGGCTGCTGAGAGGTGGGACACCACAGCAATGTACCAAGGGTGACATAGTGAGACTCTGTCTCAAAAAAAAGAAAAAAAAAAAAAAAACAAGAAAAAGAAATTGCAGATGGACAAACCTGGTAAAATGCACTCAGGATTAAAGTACAAGTAGTATAATTGTCTAATAATAAAGGCTACTAGCTGAAGGAAAGAGTTGCTGGAACTATAACAATAAAGCAAAGAAATTATTCTAAAGCTCTAATAATTAGAAATATATAACAAAGAGGTTGAATTGCAGACTGAACGTCATAATGTTCCAGTTGTAGCCCACTTAATTTTGTTCAGAAACACGCTGAGGAATAGCGTCTATGGAACTGTGGGAAAAGGCAGGGAAGAACACTGTATAATCACAGCTAAATATAGAAAACCTATTTGAAATCATGGGACAATGGTGTTCTTTTAGAAGAGTTGATGGCCCTGTCACTTGGCTCACATTGCCAATGCTATGGCAGAAATACCTGCCTCACAGGTCAGATTTCTAAACCAGAGATGTGGCAGTCAAAACAGGAATTATACAGACATCACCAAACTATTAACTGTAAGAGACTTTATAATCCCTTGGTCTGAATGGCAGCCTGTCTGGCTTCAACCTATTTCAAAGTAATACCCATTAGCATTCATATCAGCCATCATGTTTTTAATTTTAAATAGAGATGCCTAATTAATTTTCTCAGTAAACAATGCTTTAATTATCTTTTTTATATCCAAGTCATCAGCCCACAATTAGTATTTTAGGTCACAAAAACGTATGCACAAAAATTTTTAAATCACCATAATGAGAAATTTACCAGTCTCGGACCATAATTTTGACTCTCCTTTTTGATATAAAGACTACTTTTATGCAAGTCTTCCCGTAGATCCTTAAATACATTTTGTTTCTCTATGTAAGCTGATGCTTCATGGTTAAGTTACAAATCTAAGGCCGTATCATGTATGCAGATAAAGTTATCCTGAGATCAGTATGGTTCCGAAGTTTCATTCTTTTCAAAGGTTGGAACAAATGACTCACCAAAGTTATACTAATTTTCACAGCAGTGGGCAGTGTATCTTTATGCACAGAAGTGGGGTGTGAAATGTATTTAGTCAGAGTAAATGATGGTAATTCCAGTGGTGGGGAAAGAAAAGTTGCCACCAATCTATGCTGCTTTGGAAATCAGATACATCAAATATCATTATTTCTATGCGATTTCCTGAGCAACTGCAGAGAAAGCATCATTGAGACGTCAGACAAATTGTTTGATTAGTCTAAAATGAACCAATTCACTAGTTTTAGTGTCTCCATTGTTTCCCTCAATGCTAAAAAGAAAAATAGTAATGTGCAGGTCGATGGCTGCATGGCAGAGCGCATGGGATCACTGAACACTTTGGTCAGACTGCAGACACAGTTCTTAATGTGTCGGCCCAATGTACATCATCTTTGCAGTCTCTTGTTCATTGGTGTTATTTTGATTTTAACCCAACAGCATTGCCTGCATTTATCGTTCTCATGGTTTAAAATGACTCACATGCAACTACTCCGTACTGGGGCAAGAATTTAGACGATTTGACAAATTTGCACCTGAACCTTATCAACTCAGCAAATGGTTCTGCATGATTACCAAGATTCTCGTTAACTTCCCTGCCTCATTTACAGCCCAGACCAAACATTATGAAACAAAAATGAGTAATCCCACAGACTAAGGAAAGTCTGCCACATTCAGTTTCTTGCTAAGCACAAATGATGACACTAATAGAAAACGTCTCTTTACTTTGTGAGTCCACATGCCACAAAATATTTTCCAAAAGAAGGGAGATGTTTTTTTCCATGAGATACTAGTGCTGCATGACCAACAAGAATAATATTGGATTCAGAAAGTGTAAAACCAGCTTCAATATTTATTTTCAGACTGAGCTACTCACCTTTGATCCTGAAAGCAATTAAAGCTGTACATATAAACAAATCCTTTTATATGGATTGGAATTCATATAAATTTGAGATGGCTCAAAATTGAATAACATCTGCCTGATTCTATTTGTAGGATTTGGTCATCTAAATTGAAAAGCCAAATTTTGCATACAAGTTTTATCAACATAGGGTGTATTTTTTTTTTTTTTTTTTAGAGACAGAGTCTCACTTTGTGGCCCTCAATAGAGTGCCATGGAGTCACAGCTCACAGCAACCTCCAACTCCTGGGCTTAGGCGATTCTCTTGCCTCAGCCTCCTGAGTAGCTGGGACTACAGGCAACTGCCACAATACCCGGGTATTTTTTGATGCAGTTTGGCCGGGGCTGGGTTTGAACCTGCTACCTTCGATATATAAGGCCAGTGCCCTACTCGCTGAGCCACAGGTGGTATATTTTTAACACACACACGTCCACACACATCTTTACCTCTAGGTGGATATGTAGAAATATGTTAGTAATTCAGGATATATAAATATTTCTATAGTACACATACATTGTTCTACACAGCATTTTTTCTTAAAAAGACTTATCATCTTACCTGATAGTATTTTCAAATACCTCTTCTTTTTCACTTTTATGTTGTCTTTAAGCATAGCAAAAATAATCAACGTCATGGCATCATTCTTATATGTCCGTTGCATCTATCAATATGATTGAACATTTGAAACAGTGTTCGAATCATAGGGCAGATAGCACTGTCTGCATTTTACAAATGGGAATACTGAAGCTGAGATAGACTATATGGTTTGAAGAAGAACCAGACTCTGGTGGCTGACTCCCAGGTTGGGGTTTTGGGATTCCTTCCCACTGTTCTGCATTAAAAATGTCCTGTGAGCATTAAAAAACCTATCAGGATTAGTTACAATACAGCTTCAACATGGTGCCAATAAAATCCAGTTAATGGGGTCAGTGTAATAATATCACTATAGAGATTACCACTCTTACTATGCCCTCTTAGATCTGCCCCAGTCTGGACTAAGATGGGGTGCTGCAAATATGGTCTACAGGATATATTTAGTTGCTCATTTAAGCATCCTCATCATCATAAGTTGCTTCAGTTGCTTGTGTAATGAGTGCAACTAACCTGCGGTTACAGACTACCCTATACCATCTGCCCTTTTTAGAGCTGTATGGAGGTTTACATTTGCTCATCAAGGAGTTTATTCATTTTGTGAAAAACACTTGCAGCCCCATCAATCAGCTTAGGGGACTAAGTATTTATTGGTGAACTTCCATGCCTGAGAAAAAAATTGAAGATTATGCATTGATTGATGGTGATTATGCATATATCAGCAATTTTTTGTAAACATATTAATTAAAATTTAGCAAAGCAACTTTATTCCTTATAACAGAACCATGTGATCCCCAGATGTTTTTATAAAAGAGTATTAAGTGGGGCAGTGCCTGTGGCTCAACGGAGTAGGGCACTGGCCCCATATGCTGGAGGTGGCAGGTTCAAACCTAGCCCTGGCCAAAAAAGAAAAAAAAAAAAAAGAGTATTAAGTAAGTTAGTATTAAGTACTGACTAGCCATTTTACATTTTATGAAGCACTTTTTTTT
>CAUYON010182908.1:0-41123 GCA_963573935.1 Arctocebus calabarensis | reverse complement strand
ACACACACACACGATGCATTATGAGTGGTAGTCACAAGGGAGTTACTGGATGAAAACTATTCCTGTGCAGTTTACTCCAGGCATATTGTGAGCAGAGGGACCCAAATTTAAAGTTGCATAATGAAAGCTGCTTCTCTCTCTGGCATAGAAACCTGAACTTGAGGCTCTTGGTGAGTTTGGGCCCAGGCCTGTGGCCACCTGATTCCTGAGATAAGTACTTGGGACAAAAGAGAGAGGGAGAGAGAGAGAGAGAGAGAAGCAAAAAGGAAAGAGAGAGAGAATGAAAGAAGGGGAAGGGAGAGGAGAGAGGAAGGCGGCGGGGTGCTGCTGAGCCAGCCTGGCCAGCCGGGAGCCCGCGGCTGCCTTGGGGTCCTCAGGGCGGGGTCCGGCCGCAACCACGGTGGCGGCGGCTTTGTTGGCGGCCGGCGGCTCCGGAGCAACCTTGAGCGCGGGCGCAGAGACAGTGATTTAGGTGCTGGCATTGGAGCGTGAAGGTAAATGGCCACATTTCACCGTCAGGAGGTGAGCCAGAGGCGCCCGCCCTGTCCCTTCCCCCAAGGCCCGCGTGCGGGCGGGGCTGTGCTGCTCCCTCGGGCGCCCCAGCCCCCTCCCCCAGGTGAGCTGGCGGCGCGGAGGGCTGCTCTGATGGGGGTGGGTGGCGATCCAGACCCCTTCCTTTCTGGGGGACTGTTTCCTCCACCTCTCTGCCGCACTGGTCTCCCCACAAGGCTCTTCCGCAGAGAAATTGAGAATCCAGTGCTTAAAGGCCTTGGCACTTTGGAGACGTTTTATCAGGACTGGGTGGGCGGCAGGTGCCTCCTCCCGTGAGCCTGTTCCTGCCTGAGCTCACCCTGGTCATATCCTTCACTCCTCACAAGGGTCCTGTGAGCCAAGGCCTGCTTATCCCCGCAGTATGGATTTGGAAACTGAGGCTCAGGAGGTGAAGACCTGCTGAAGGGCAAACGACTGGGAAGGGTGGACGGGCCTGGGGACACAGGTCCCTGAGACCCCGATTGCTGTATTGCCCCCAGGGTTGGGTGGAAAATGTGGGCATCCAGCGAACCTCGCTGCTTTTGTGTATGGAAGTCTTGCATTTAAAAAGTACCGATGTATACACCCCTAATATGAAGCAAATTTATATCTTTCAAGTGAAGGCTACAACCCAATTATTGCACAAGAAGACGGGGGTGGGGTGGGGGGGTAGGGGGTGGGAGGAGGGGGGAAGGGGAGGGAGAGGGAGGGGGGAGATAGGATAAAGAATGAGATCACACTTGTGGTCCATATTTGAAGGGTCAGGAGAAAACTTCTAAATATGGATCAAAAATGTTTTCACATAGTAGATGAGAAAGTCTCATGAATGTTATGTCAATCAGGTTGATGAAAATATCTCAGATTGTGTGTGAAGCCCGCACACTGTACCCCATGATTGAATTATTGTACACAGCTATGATTCAATAAAAAAAATAAAAATAAAAATAAAAAGTACCGAAACGTGGGCCTGATTTCATAACCCCTTCTCCTCTGGGCCAAAGCCTTCTTTCCTGAGGCCCCTGCCCCTCCCACTTGGGGCTGAGCCCTTGAACTCTCCCGGTTCTAAGTAAAGCAGATGTGAGTGGAATGTTGAGATGAATAATTCCATTTATTTTGCTATTTTGCTGAGGAAAAGGTTGGAGCGGGGAACGCAAGCCATGGGTATAAGCATTGGCGGGAGTCAGGGTATACTATGGCAGGGTCACCTTCCAGGCCCCAGTAGGGTGGAAAAGCAAGGCAAGGTAGGGAGGCCCAGGATACAAGGTCCTGGTCAGGGAAGCCTCCAGGCACTGTCTTCTACATGAAGGCCTTTAGCAGGTGGGAAATAGCTCCTGGGCTCTGCTGGGGGATCTTCTGCCATTATTGTTTGTAATGGCTGCTTTTCACTGGGCAACTACTACGTGGAAAGGTTACTTCTAATCATACCAGCACCATTGTGTTGTAATATGTAAGTATGTTTTGTTATCTCTATTTTATGGGTAGGAACATTGAGGCTAGGCCTGTAGCCTAAGACTGCATTGCTAAGAGGGGGTGGAGCTGGGACTGCACCCAGGTTCCCTTGACCCTATAGAGATTCTTCTCCCTGCAACCTACGACCTCTCTCCTCCATTGTCTGTGTTCTGGGGAAGATGAGGGGCTTGCTGAGGCCTGCAGGATCCTACCCAGTGTGTGATGGCCAGGGAAACTGGCATCTACCTTCCTAGTGTGGTTTTCCTTGGGCCCATTCTCCTAAAGAGTGTGGGTAGGACCCTTCACAGGCAGAGGGAGGTTGGTGAGGTAAGTGGAGGTCTAAGTTCTCAGCTAGCCTTATGGTTTCAGGGGTTCCGTAGGCTCTTGGCTGAGGGTTACCCCAACCGTGCGGAGGTGGGAGGCAAAGGCAGACAGGAGAGGGTCTCTCTGTGGTCTGTGACCTGTGTTGTTCTGGTTTCTGAGGGTCCCAGAGGAGTTCAGGGTGGGATCTGGCCTGGGGAGAGATCATACTTCATGGTCTGAAGCACCCCTGGAGGGCCAAAGAAGTCAAGTGGGGTGGGAGGCAGATGTAGACATCCTAGGGGGTCCATCCTCCCTAGGACAGGGCCCTAGGTGGAAGCCAGCCAGCCATGGGGACCAGGGGCACAGCAGGCTGAGGTGGTGGAGGAGTGAGGCCCAATGAACAGAGGCCCTAGTTCCTCAGATCCTAATTACAGCGACAAGTTCTAATAGCTGACATTTATTAAATGCCCACTCTATGCCCCAAACTGTGCTAAGCCTTCTCTAGTCCATTTGACAGATGAGGAAATGGAGGTGCAGGCTCCCCTCAGCTGAGGCTCTCTCCCAGGCCTGCTTCCTACTGCCCGAGGCAGGAGGGTACAGCATCTAGGGAGGGGGCTTCAACCCTTTCAATCTGAGCACAGGGCCTGGCACCTGGAAGCCTTTAGCAGACAGTAGCTCCTATTTTTACTCTTGGCTTTCAGTGGGCGGAGGCCACCTTGCTTTTCAACTCATTGTCTCTATGCTGAGCTCCAAGAGCCAGGGTCCTCCCTGGGGTCGCAGGGCACACCTCCCTCTTAGCTTCTTCTGAATTAACCTTTCCACCTCCATTCAAGGAGAGGGTCTAGGAGAGGTGCATGTGGGGGCGCATGTGTGCATGTGAACATGATAGGAGGGGAGCAGGTGACTTTAGAGATGTCTCAACCCGGGTGAATGGACATGCAGAGCACCAGGAAGGATCTCCTGGAAAAACCTCTCCTGGGACAGGGTTCTCTTCTGGCTCAGGGATTTTTCCAGCTTCCACCAGAGTGGATCCTGGTGAACTCTCACCCACACTATTTCTGAGCAGGAATAGTCACATAGAATGATGTGGGCTGTGTCAGGCTAACCTCATTTCCCTTCACAGTGGTGACAAGACCAAGGGACTAGCCTCCTTCTCAGTCCTCCTGTGTTCTGCTGCCCCCATTTATTAGAATCATTGATTCGCTCAGCCTCTTACTTGGCAGGGATCTCAGATTCCAGCTGGTCTGACCCCATCTTTTTTGAGACAGAGTCTCATTTTGTCACCCCCGGTAGAGTGCCAGGGAATCATAGCTCACAGCAACCTCAAATTCTTGGGCTTAAGCGATTCTCTTGCCTCAGCCTCCCAAGTAGCTGGGACTACAGGCGCCCACCACAACATCTGGCTATTTTTTGGTTATAGCTGTCATTGTTGTTTGGCAGGCCCGGGCTGGATTTGAACCTGCCAGCTCTGGTGTATGTGGTTGATGCCCTGGCTGCTGAGCTACAGGCGCTGAGTCTGACCCCATCTTTTGATAGATAAGGAAAGTGAGGAACAGAGAAGCGGGGTGACTTGCACAAGGTCACACAGCGAGTTAGAGGCAGGCCTGCCCTCTACTGATGATGCTGAGGCTGGCAGCCAAATGAGAATATCACAGGGCCTGCATGAGACTGGAGGGGCCTGGAGAAGTAAGGAGTGCCACCTCCCTCCCTATCCTGGGGTGTCATCAGCTGAAGCACTGGCCACCCCCTCCCCGTCCTCACGCACCAGGCGGAATTGTCTTAATGCAGCAAATTGTTCATACACATGTAAGCAAATATCTTCTCAAATTATCTCTTATCACCAAACAGGCTGTGATGCTCACCAGCTGGAGGGCTGAGGTTGTCTTTCAATCCACTGGTGATGGGGAGGGGGCGGGGAAGAGGGGGCGGCTGACACCAAAAATAAACCGGTGGAGTGGGGATGGTTGTCGCAAGGGGCAGAGCGGAGTTGTCAGGCAGCGAGAGCTTGTGAGGCGGCAGGACGATAATGTGGCATGACACTTCTGAAATGAGCGGCCCGTTGCCATGGTGAGCAGCCAGGAGGGACCAGCTCTCCGGAGGCTGAAATAAAACACGCTTTAAATGATGTTTGATTAGAATTTAGATCATGTAACCGAATACCTCAGTCCTCCTCTTCCCTGCACTTTTCTTCTTTTCTTCTCAATTCTCCTTTTTTCCCCTCTGTCCCACCCCTCCCCACCCTGGGGCAGACACAGAAACACACCTACTCACACAGGCACACACCCACATGCACACACATGCAAATGGACACATGGACACCCATGTGTGCATACACACACGCAAACACAGGCACGTGCTCTTATAGACACATACCTTTCACCTCTCCTCCCCCCAGTGGTTTTGTGCCTCAGTTGGACTTTGGATCAGACAATCTAGCTTAGAGCAGATGCTGAGGACCCTTGAGTCTCTGTTCTTCTGCTCTAATAACAATAATATTGAAATAATTCAAATGGTCTAAGCCCCTTGTTTGTACAGCCTCTCCCAAATGCAAGCTCATTTTGTTCTCATTGTAGTCTTTTGCCTAGTCATTGTCATACCCATTTTCTAGATGAGGAAGCTGAGGCTCAAAGAGGACAAATGTCTTACCCAAGGTCATGCAAGTGGCAGGACATGGATCATGCACTTCCATGGGCTCCCTTTAGGAGGAAGGGAGCACAACTAGCTGTCTGGACTCTGTGTCTCAGACATTTACTTGTCCAACATGTTTTAAATACCTCCTTTGCTATTGGCCACATGCACCATCCAAAGGGTGGGCATAGAGGCTCCAGCATCCTTCTAGAAAACTTTGGGACACACTTTGTGATTTTTCTAGCTACATACTCTCACTTTTTTGTTTGGTAGCAGAAATGTGTTATATTTGTGGTGTTTTTCCAGGGCATACTGCCCAGGTGCGGAAGACAGGAGGAGGATGGAGGGTGCTCCTGCAATTCTTTAGGGTGGGTAACACAGGGAAGGCTGGCTCTGGATGGACAGGCAGCAGATCTGCTCCCTGGAATCCCCATTGCTCTCTGAGGCCCTTATCCTCATCCAATTCTGTGTTGAAGAGACGTGGCCTGACCCATGTCTCCTAGACAAGGCAGACCAATGTCTCCAGCTCATCTCTCTCATTCTCAGCCAGTCCATCCATCCATTCAGTCGCTTATTTATTTATTTTTTATTTTTTTGAGACAGTCTCAGGCTGTCACCCTGGATAGAGTGCTGTGGCATCACAGTTCACAGCAACTTCCAACTCTTGGGCTTAAGCGATTCTCTTGCCTCAGCCTCCCGAGTAGCTGGAACTACAGGCACCCGCCACAACACCCTGCTATCTGCTGGTTGTAATTGTCATTGTTGTTTGGCAGGCCCAGGTTGGATTCGAACCTACCAGCTCCAGTGTATGTGGCTGGCAGCCTAGCTGCTGAGCTACAAGCGCTGAGCCCAGTCACTTAGCTGGCACACACTTGCTAGGCCCCTGCTGGGTGCCAGGCTCTCCCTATAGTCAGGCTTGGTCTCTATCTTCACATTATGGGGTCTGTGAGTTAGGTGGGCTAGAAATACACACAGGCTCCTTTAGTGCAGAGTGGGAAGTGCTCTGATTGAGGGGGGAACCAAGTGCTCTGAGACTGTCAAAGATGGGAGACTTTCTTCTATCTAGTAGAATCAAGAAAGTCTTCTTGAAGGAGGTGATATTAGAAGAATAGGAATTCTCCAAGTGGTCAGACAGAAAGGGGCAACCTAGGAGGAGAGACCTGACCACTGTGGGCCACCCCTCTCCCAAGGCTGGGGGTTCTTTGAGGGTGGGTTGCTATCTCTGTTTCTTCTGTCTTTTTCTCTAAATGGAAAGACATTTATTTCTGTGCATCTCCTGTTAGCATTGCAAAAGCAGAGACTCTGCCTTAAACGTGATGCCTCCCTAGTGTCTGGCATGGGACCTGTTGTATAAAAAGGAGTTGACATTTATTGAGTGCTCATCACGAGCCTGGCATTGTGCTAAATGCTTTACACTTTATTGACTCCTTCGGTTCTCAATAGCCCTTTGAGGTAGGTGCCACCACCATCCTCCTTTTACACATGGGGAAACTGAGGGCACAGGAGGTTAATTAACTTGTCCAAGGTCACACAAGTAGTAGGTGTCAGAGTCAGGATCGAGACCTAGGCAGTCTGACTCTGATGCCCATACTCTCAGCCCTGAACTCTTGGAAACGGGTTTTATGTCTCTGTGAGTTTGGTGGGCTCAGCTTTCCCATGTGACCTGGAAGGCAGCACCTGGTGGGCAGCCCCAGCAGCCTGGGAGACTGTAGCTTTGGAGAAACTCTCTGGTTTTTTCAAGGCAGGAGAGAATAAGTAGGGTTGTGTGTGGGCAAGGATGAGGCCACAGACAGGTTTCTGCCCCCCTCCCCAGGGGAAGGATGGAGGGTGGGGGAAAACACAGGTCTGGAGGATTTAGCCAGTCAAAGTTGGAAAAGGCAGGTGCTGACAGGAGGCAGGTGGGGAGGGGCAAGCATTGCCTAGAGCCAGGTCTCCCCTTCCTGTCCTCTTCCCTGTCCCTGTCAACACTTGGACCCAGCTACCCTTTGGTACCCTGGCCTGTCAAGGAGTCTTACTCACTGGCCCCCACTCCTCTTCATCTTCTGGCCACCAGTTAGCCTCCTATAACAACATAACTGCTTTATTCCTCTGCTCCCAAACCTTCCACAGCTCCCCATGACTCAGGGCCTACCCAGCTCTCCCAGCCTGCTCTAAGCCCTGATGTGATCTGATATCAACCTGCCTTTCTCTTTCAATTTCGCCTCCGGATGGGTCAGTTCTTGGCGTCCTTTCTTATCCGTGCCCTCTCCACAAATGCCCTCAGCTCGTCCCCTAGTTAAATGCCTACTCAGCCTTTATTTGTTTATTTTGGAACTCGGGCTCCAGTCTTTCCACTCTGGAGCACCTTCCCTGATCACTCCTCCAGCAGTCTGTTCTATGCAGTGCAGCCTCTCAGGGTGTCTAATCGTTTCAGGTTGTTTCCTCAACTCAGCTGTAAGCCCCTGGACGAGCAGATTGTGGATGGCAGTAGCTGCGTGTTGATACATGTACCTGATAATAACAGCTGCCGATTACAGAGCCAGAGAGAATTCACATCTGGGGATTCCAGCTTTTACCCTGCCCACTCCAAGGAAGTTTCTGTGTTTGGTTCTTTTGGGGCCCTGGTTGTTCTGGTGGGAGGAACAGGAAGCAAACTGAAAGAAGCCCCCGGATCTTAGATGAATTTCCCTCCTGAGTGAAAAGGCTGGACAAGGACAAAAGGCAGCAGGCAGAGCCGGGGAGGCAGGCACCTGCAGGGGCAGAGGGTGGTGAGGGCTGTGGGGAGACTGAGGCACAGGCCCTGCTGTGGGAGGGAGCAGGAGATGGAGAACAAGGACTCTAAGAAGTTTCACTTTGTCTTAGGAATGTAAATGCCCCTGGAGACTCTGGGGGTCGGGAAGGCCTGTTTGTGTGTTTTGGTGATGGGCTGAAGTTTTCTCTGAATGAAGCACCATACAGAGACTGAGCACAGGGCCACCCAGACTCTGGGGCTGTGTTAGCATTTGAGGAATACCTGCCCTGGGGCCGGGAGCTGCATTTACAGGCTTTGTTCTAGTCCTCATGGTGACAAGGCAAGGTAGTTTCTTTGGATCCCATTTTAACTGATGAGGAAACTAAGCTTAGAGAATTTAGGAACCTTGAGGGGAAAGAGGAGGAAGAGAAGGTCAGGGATAGATCTAGCCCTGAGTAGGACCTCTAACCCTACAGCTATTTCTTAGGGTAGGGCCACCACGGCCATTGAGTTCCATGTTGTGGGAGATATAGGAGAATCATTAGTCTAGAAAACCAGTGTATCAGCTCAGCGCTGTCCTCAGGGTCAGAGGTGGCCCAGGCCAAGCCTCTGTAGACATTAGAGGTCAGATGACAGTTCCATTTGTTAGCCTGGGAAAGCCCTTATGTGAAGCCAGAAAAGAGAAGGAGTGGGGTGGGCTGGGACAATGGGATTATAGCTCATGAGGCCTTCATGACCAAGGACAGCCTCAACGCTCACCATAACAGTGAACTTCATCCTGTTAGCACAACTAACCTCTTTGTTTGGGGGGAGAGGTAGGGCTTAGCTTGGCATAATACAGGAGAAGCAACCTGGGCTTAGCTGTCAGGAAATCTGGGTTCTAAGCCCCCTTTGGCTGTAGGGGAGTCCCTCAACTTCTCCATGTGCCTCAGTTTCTCCATTGACACTTTGTGGATGCAGGAGCCCATTTTGTTCATCTCAGAGGGTGCCACAAAAGTGACAGTGATTTGAGAGGTCACGTCCACTATTCATAAGTGAGCTGGGGCGGAAGGTGGAATCAGTGGCTCTTTAGTGAGATGAAGCCTATGAGGGCCTCACCCTCAGCATGGGCAGCCTTGTCAGCACAGATGTCATCAGAGAGATTTCCTCAGGGGTACTGAGGGGTTCAGGCAGGGCTGGGATCTATGGAAGGACAGAGCCAAAAGAGGGGATCCTGGCAGACAGAAGCAGTCATCTTGATTTTCAGGATCCCCTTGGGGAAAAGAATTCTCTGCACCTGTCTCCCATCAACTGACTTGGAGCCCAGCAAAGCATGTTAGCAGTAATGAAAACAAGAGCTCCCATTCATTGAGGGCTTACTGAGGCTCAGACTCCATTCTGAGTGCTTTACTGCATCGACTTACTTCTGTGCCTGTCAACAACTAGATGGAAAGGATACTGTTTTTATCCCCACTTTATAGATGCAGAAACCAGAGCAGTGAAAGTGACTCTTCTTTTACAGTTCAGTGGTGGACTCATTACCCAATCCCAGGTGGTCCTGGCCTTGTGCTGTGCTGAGCAATCAGGAAGTAATCCTGATTTCTTCTTGCTTCAGAGGGTTACTCTTCTGCTAAAAAGACCTAATTTGCCCTATGCCAACAGTAAGCAAAGGTGCCCCTTGCCCCAAACAGAAACCCTAGATTTGAACCCCAGCCCTGGCTGTTATTTCCTGCTTATGTGTTCTTGGCAAGTTAGTTCATCTGTAAGATGGGTGGACAAATATTTGTGGAGTATCTATAACGTGCCACATTTGATTTAAATCTCACCACAGTTTACCAGCTAGGCTTTATTTCCTCCATTTTATAGCTGGGGAACTTGAGGCACAGAGAGGTTAAGCAAATCACCCAAAGCCACACTGGAACAGGCTGACATTAAGCCAAGTCTGTCTGAGCCTGAAACTTATGCTCTCTCTACTTTTCCCCATTCATCAAAGTGGGAGCCACAAAGTCCCAATTCCTGGGGTGTTAGTAAGTATTAGGTGAAAAAAAAAAAGTCCCTGTGATCAAATCTGCTTACAGAAGGCTGCTTTCAACAAAGGTAAACAGATTCTTTGCAGCAGGACTTGTCAGAGCCTTTATTATACTAGTGTGCATGGGGTAGTTCTAAGAGAAATGCAGAGTTAGTGCTAACTAACCAAATCTCCTTTGCTGCAAAAAAAAGTTCGTTGAGGAGAACCTTGTGGGAGAAGAGTTCTTTGGAAGTCACTTGGAATGCTCTTCTTCATCCTGCTGCTTTCCTGGTGACAAGGCATGTGAGGACAGCAGTCGTAACAGTAACGCCACAAATGGGATCATCACTGCCATTGTATAGCTTTGTCTCAGCTGCAGTATTATTTTTCAGGCCATGTGTTTTGGGAGCTTTTCGGGATATTGTTCTTCGTCTTCTCCCTTGAGCTAAGTGCCCTTGAGTTCAGAGCATTTCAGGCCTGTAGGGCTCACTGCTCCTTGTGACTAGAGCACCTCTGTTGTCACCTCCAAGCCTTTGTCTGGACTGTGAGCCTCATTGCCTCTCCAATTGCCCTCCGCCCCCCCCCCCCAGCCATGTTCTGGAGGAAGGTAAGAAAGGATTGGAGGAGGGACGGGATTTGGCCAGGGACCTGTGGGGAGCCGTGCCCTCATCCGCAGTGCTGGCCTCCACAGGTCTCCTTGCTTCTGGGCGGCCACCTCTGATGATCTCATCCCAGGGCGACTCTGGCCCTCTCTCAAGTCTTTTTATGAGATAGAGTCTCATTATGTTGTCCTCAGTAGAGAGCTGCGGCGTCACAGCAAGCTCAAACTCTTGGGCTTAAACGATTCTCTTTCCTCAGCCTCCTAAGTAGCTGGGACTACAGGTGCCCACCACAACGCCCAGCTATTTTTTGTTGCAGTTGTCATTATTGTTTGGCAGGCCCGGGCTGGGTTCGAACCTGCCAACTCTGGTGTATGTGGCTGGCACCCTAGCCGCTGAGCTACAGGCGTCAAGCCCTCTCTCGAGTCTTATAAAGCCTAGATTATGTTACAAACTTACTGGGCAATGCAACGTAAGGATTGGGTATTTTTGGTGCACCGCATTCATTTTTTTAAAAAAACAGCTTTATTGAGGTGTAATTTATATACTATAAAATTCACTTGTTACCATATTTATTTGAACATTGCTTGTTACAATTAATTCTTTTACATAAAAAAATGAGCACACGTGAGTCTAACAGAGTGATGAATTTTTATTTATTTATTTTTTTTGAGACAGAGCCTCAAGCTGTCGCCCTGGGTAGAGTGTCGTGGCATCACAGCTCACAGCAACCTCCAATTCCAGGGCTCAAGCGAGTCCTTTGCCTCCGCCTCCCAAGTAGCTGGGACCACAGGCACCCGCCACAACGCCTGGTCATTTTTTGGTTGCAGCCATCATTGTTGTTTGTCAGGCCCTGGGGTTGGATTCGAACCCGCCAGCTCAGGTGTACGTGGCTGGCACCTTAGCCCGTTGAGCCACAGGCGCTGAGCCAGTGATGAATTTTTAGAAAGTAAACGCACCCATATCAGAAGCAAGGTATCTCAGTCTCCTGAAACCGCCCTTATGCCCCTGTCACCCCAGGCCTAAACACTCTTCTGACCTCTATCTTTGTAGAGATTTGTTTATTTTTTTTATTTCAGATTAATATGAGGGTATGAACAATTGGGTTATGACGTTTTCATTTGTTAGCTAAAGTCCCTGTTGTAGTTGTAGAGTTGTGTCCAGCACTGTAGAGATTTATTTAAAAAAAAGAAAATCCCACAAACCTTTGCCTTTTCTTCCTTCCTCTCTCTCTTCCTTCCTCCTTCCCCCTTCCCTCCCTTCCTACATCTCTCCCCTTACCATCCTTCCTCCCACTTTTCTCTCTCTCTTTCTTTCTTTTCCTCTCTCTTCCTTTCTCTTTTCCTCCATTCCCTCTCTCTCTCCCTTCCTTCATTTCTTTCCTTTCTTTCTCTCTCCTCTCTTCTTTTCTACCTCCCTTCCTTCTTTCATTGTTTTCTCTTTATCGCCTTTATTATTCTCTTCCTATTGATTCCAGTTCCATATATCATTTGAGGTTCATTGTAAGAGGCCCCTCAGGAGGGAATGTGAAAGCCTTGAGGACAGTGCCCTGGAGGCAGTGGGAGAGGAGGTCAGGAACTGAGAGACCTGAATTCCAGCTGTGAGGCCTGCAGCTTGTGACTGAACCTCTCTTTGCACAGTTTCCTTATCTGTGAAATGAGAATTATTACACGGCCGACTTCAAAGGATGCTGAGAAGATTAAATAAGGCATTTTTACCTGATGCCTGCAGAGCGTTTGCTGAGTGCCTGCGTTAGGGGAATCTTCGTGAGATCTGCCAGACCTCTGCATTTCTTTGTTTTTTGTTTTTTGTTTTTGAGACAGAGCCTCAAGCTGTCACCCTGGATAGAGTGCTGCAGCATCACAGCTCACAGCAACCTCCAATTCCTGGGCTCAAGCGAGTCTCCTGCCTCTGCCTCCCAAGTAACTGGGACTACAGGTGCCACAATGCCCGGCTATTTTTTTGATTGCAGCCGTCATTGTTGTTTGGCGGGCCTGGGCTGGATTCGAATCTACCAGCTCAGGTGTATGTGGCTGGCGCCTTAGCCATTTGAGCCATAGGCACCGAGCCCCTTGCATTTTTTACTAAGATGAGATGCCATGGACATGAGATGAGAATTATGCCGTTTATTGAGTGTATACTACTTGGGAGGGCTTTGCTCTCACCTGGGCCAACAGTCCTACAAGGAGAGGTTATTATCTCCATTTTACAGGTGAAGAAACAAGGCCCAGAGAGGTAAAGTTTGAAGACATAAGTTGGTAAGTGTGGGAGCTGGAACTTGGACCCCAGGAGTTTGGCTGGAGTGCCCATGCTCCTGACCACTGGTGAAACCTTGTATGACTTCTCCTGCCCTCTCAGGTCTGGCCGTACCTGTGAGTACCTTACCTGCTGGCAGCCACAGGACTGCACCCTTGGCATGCTGGGAAATCTCTTGGGAGAGAAGTGGGGTGTGGGCTGTGGATGAATTGCCCAGGGCAGAGCATCTCATATAGAAGATTCACAAGTCTTGGGTGTGTGCAGGGCCTGAGCCTCCTAAAGCACAGACCTTTAGCCTCGGTGAGCAGGGGAGTGGCCCCAGGGGCTGGCTGTAGTCCAGCTCCCCTTTCCCCTGCAGACTCTCTTTGTCAAGCCTGTGGAGTGGAAGATATGGAGCGGAGTGGGCATGGGGGTCCTGGTGGTTCCTCTTCAGCCAGGGCAAGACTGAGGCAGAGTGACATGTTTGCCACCCCTGCTGAGTGCTGTGTAAACCTTTGGTCACATGGAACTTTCTCTGTGGAGCCCGATAGGGGAATGTCAGGGGCACCCCACTCTGATACCTCGGCCAGTCCCTCGCTTCTTGGTGGGGTTTGGTGAGTGTGGACTTCCTCTGCCCTTTGGCCGGTCTCAACTGCCCCTGCCCTGACCTCTGGGTTCCCCGGGGCCAGCCCGGACATCTGTATCTATCTTGCCCCAAACTCTGGAGAATCTGACAAATTTCCTTTCATTGCTTCCAGCCATGTTATTTAAAGTAATTAACCTTAATTTATAAATTTTTATATCAAACTGCCTTTTAACTTTTAGAACTGGCAGGAGCGGCCTTATCCCTGGGCTCCTAATAGTTCTCCATTTAATCAAAATTCATCCATCAGGTTCCAGTGTTAAATCATCTTTTAATTGGGAGTTACATTCTGGTTAATAGTTTTATAATTCGCCTCCTCTAATAGTTTTTACCACAGGGATCTCGACTCCATTTTTCCTCACTCTATTATTGCCGCCGTGTGGTTCTGTGGGGATGGCTTAGCGCGGCCCCGCCTCTCTGGCCTCTGCTGGTCGCCTCTTTTGTTCTTGGTGGTCTCATTAATTCCCGAGAAGAGTTCTCTTTCCTCATTAGGAGGGCAGAACCGCTCTCCTCGTGAGGGGCAGCCTTCTCATTTCCAGAGCGTTTGGAGCTGTGGCCAGGGCCTGCCCCTCTCCAGGAGAAGGCCAGAGCAAAGGGACGAGATGGAGGTAGAGACAGAAAGACATAGAGAACAGAGGGGGAACATGGAGGAAGGAGGCTGTGGGCCTCCCTCCTGGCGACAGGCAGTGAGCTGGGAGAGCCGAGCAGAGGCGTGTGGAAGTGGACGCTGCCCTGGCACCCGCTCCTTTCCTGGCTCCTTGGCTGTGTCCCCTCCTGCCTTTTCCCTCTCAGGAGTATGGGGCCTGGAGCAGAGGCAGGTGATGAAGGGTGGCCTAGAGGAGCCGCTGGAGCTGCAGGACCGGGCAGGGTGGGCCTGGGGAATTCCCAGCAGGCAGGGAAGTCTCTGCCACTTGAGGCGCTTCTGCCCTTGTCACAGCATCAGAATATTCACAGGTGGGCTGCGTGGGCCTCCCGATGGCCCAGAGGGTGAGGGTGTGAGACCCCACGATCAGAAAGGGGAGAGACCTGAGTCAGACAGAGAAGGGGAAGAGTCAACAGTAAAGAAAGAAAAGAGAGATGAGAGGAGGGGAGAGGAAGGAAGAGAGGAAGGTAGGGCGAAGAGAAGGGAGCCCGTCAAGGAGCCCTGGCTTGTGAGCAGATGTGCCTGTGTGGGTACATACACACGCACGTGTGCACACTTGGGCACCCACTCACGTGCACAGACCCGTAATCAGACTTGGGAGGAGCTAGCACCAGGGCTGATGGTGGGCTGGGGCCAGGCGTAGAGTAGGGGTCTCTAAGAAAGCCTCCAGGGGAGGTAAACTGGAAGGGATTGGGAAGGGTCAGGAAAAGATGGAAGCTGAGGACCCAGCTGGTCTGAGGCCACCAGACCAGCTTCTCTGGAGAAGGGCTACTTGGGAGCTGCGGCTACTCTGAAGTCATGTTCTACTGAATCTCTAGCCCAGTGGTGCTCAACCTTCCTAAAGCCACGGCCCTTTAATACAGTTCCTCATGTTGTGGTGACCCCCAACCATAAAATTATTTTCATACACCTGTATTTGTACAGGTTTTAGGTGGTTTTAGGTGACTCCTGTGAGAGTTGTTTGACCCCCAAAGGGGTCATGACCCATAGGTTGAGAACCGCTGCTCTGGCCTCAAGCCCCTTCAGGGGGTGACTTTTCAACTCTGTGGATCTCAGCCCTGGCTGCATGGTGGAGTGACCTGGGAGGGGGATCCAAGAAAATCCCAAAGCCCTGGGCTCCCCTCACATCCTGTGATGGTTTTAAAATATATCCACAAGAATCATTTAATATTCCTTCCTTCTAAAGATGGAGTCTTATTCTCTTCCCCTAGAATATGGGCTCCTTCTACAAAACAAAAAAAAAGCAGAAGTATGTGATTTAGGGGGTTGGGTCATAGTAGGTACTGGGGATTTCTTTTTGTACCTTTTTGGAACCCTTGCTCAGAGGAAAGCCAGTTGCCATATTGTGAGGACACTCAAGCAGCCCTGTGGAGAGGCCTGTGTGGCAAGAAACTGAAGTTTTATGAGTGCGTCATCTCAGAAGGAGGGCCTTGGTGCCAGTTAAACCTTTGGATGACCACGGCCCCGGCTGACATCTGAACTCCAACCTCATGAGAGATTCCAAGTCAGGACTACCTGGCCAAACTGTTCCTGCATTCCTGACCCTCAAAAACCATGTGAGATGACAAATGTTCGTTGTGTGTGATTTGTTACGCGGCAGTAGATAACTGATGCACCAGTCCACCAGCCTCTCCAGGGCTGGGGCTGGGGCTGAGGAGGTTCACATGGGCTGTTGAACACGTCCTCTCTGAGTCTCAACTTTTCTGTTTGTGAACTGGGGGCCTGCAGTTCACCCTTGTGCTCAAGACTGTGAGGAGGCAGCATGTGAGCTGTCTGCATGCTTCCTGGGCTGGTTTTGTCAATATTTTGGTAGCACTGTGATTTTTGTCATAATGGCTCTTGCTGAAATGCAGTTTGATCTGCAGCTGTGCAGACACGATAGCAATCAAATGTGTTATCCTGTAGGACCTGGCCTATAGAAGGGTCTGTCCTGCGTGGTTGGGGGGCCAATTTTAGTCACAGCTGGATTGGGGCTTTGGGGATTTGAGGATGATAATCTTGACTTTCTAGATGCCAGTTGGCTCAGATTGGCAGGACAAGGAGTTGTCCTTTATCCCTAGAGGGTGAAGAACTTCACGCTGAAGGAGGACACAGATTTGTTTATTTCCTTTAACTGAGGCAGGCTAGTGGTTTGAGCTTAGGCTAGACTGCTCCCAGCTGTGTATCCTCGGTTGAGCCTCTTATCTTTGCTAGGCCTTGTTTTCTCACCTATCAAGTGGAGGAACAAGTGATCTACTACCTCTTACCTGTGACATGCCGTGTCTCCCCACCACAGCCCCTGGCAGGCTGCTGGGTACCCTGGGGGAGAACCCTCTGACCCTCAGACACTGCCCAGCTGGAGGCTGTGCTTCCACTCTGTTGGAACCAACCTTGCCCTCAAATATCTCCACCTAGGCCTGCAAGAAAGATGAGAAAAAGGAGGGGAGAGGTTGCCACATACCTGCCTTTGCCCTCCCTGGCACGGAGCAATCATGGAGGACTGTGTGAAGGAGGAAGAAGTTAACATACAAAGGTAGTTGGACTTAGGATGGAAGTGGGATGAAATGCCTTAAGTCCTGGGAGGAGGAGGAGAAGGAGGGACAGGATTTGTTGTGAGCTTACCACGTGCCCTACGAGTACTATGCTCAGACCTCCCAGCCCATAGTGACATCTAACCCTCAAGACAATAAGGATAATTGTTTCCATTTTACAGAGGAGGAAACTGAGGCTCAGGAAGGTTAAGGAATTTTCTTACTCAGTTTCACACACAGGCTAAAAATTCAGACAGAATCATGGTTTGAGCCCAAGTACAGTGACTGCAAAGCCTGAGTATTACTGTGGGGTCTTTTTTTTTTTTTTTTTTTTTGATACAGTCTAACCTGTTGCCCAGGCTATTTTTCTGTGGCATCAGCCTAGCTCATAGCAAGCAATCATCCTGCCTCAGCCTTCTGAGTAGCTGGGACTACAGGTGCCCACCACAACACCTGGCTAATTTTTCTATTGTTGGTAGAGATAGGGATCTTGATATTGCTCAGGCTGTTCTTGAACTCCTGGGCTCAAGGGATCCTCTTGCCTCAGCCTCCCAGAGTGCTGGGATTATAGGTGTGAGCCACCGTGCCTGGCCATACTTTGGGGTCTTGAGGGCAGGGAGTAGTTCAGGCTTTGGACTCAACCTGCTCCCAGTCGGTCCACTGCCTCACTTCTTGCTCCATTTAAACTTTAAACTAAAGGCTATCATCAGATTAGGGGTGTGTGGAAATGATGGTGGAAGCAGGAGATGCCCACGGTTGCACCTGAAGCTAAAGGATTTAGGTTAGACTTGTGGAAAGAATCTAGGTCCTGACTGCCCAGGGTGACAGGACACAGAAGTCAGTGCTGACTTCTCTGGGGCACTCAGGGGCTGCTCAGGAGCCCAGGTGAGCCTCACAAATAATAAGCCTGAGCTTGAGAAGGGGTGAGGGTTGGTCCTCTAGGGAGGGAGTGGGACTGTCAGGTTGAGCTCTGCAGAGCCCCACCAGCTTGTATTTGGATGGACGAACTTCCTGATTCTGCTGGTGTAAGTCCTGATCAAGTGCACACACTCTGGATATCAGAGCTCATAGCCCGACCCTAGCACGAGCGAGCAGAGCAACTGGTGTTAGTCCCGGCTCACCTCTTCTGGGAGATCTGGAAAGAAATCTACCAGACCTCTCTAGGCCTCCATTTCTTCAATTGCCAAACAGGGACCCAACTTCTTAACCTCTGGCACATGATCAATGGCTAGAAATGTGTTGCAGACACATTCTCTGTTCAGGTGGGTTCCCTCATGGGGTCCCCCATAATAATCCTTGTCCCCATCAATGCCCATGATAAATCAAAAAACCATTTATCGAACCCCTCTCTTGTGCCGGGCACTGTGCCATGAAAGTTGTAAGTGGTGCTTAGCAGGTGCCAGCTTGATGTTCCAAATGCTGCACAGCCCTCTGGAGCCTGCATAGCCACCCTGTGAGAGAGAGGTGACGATCAGCCCCACTGTACAGATGCAGACAACATAGCTTGGAGTGGCTTAGTAACTGGCTGAAAGGACACACAGGAAGATGGCCATCCAGCTGTTCCTGGTCATCCAAACCCACCTGAATCACCTCCAGAGCTCCGTGTCTTGTGCCTCCCTTTCTCAACTTGCTGTTGAAGCCACAGAGCACTCCTGGGAGCTCAAGATTATTGTCCCTTCTGCAAACGAGCAGCTGAGAGTCCCAGAGGTTAAAACCTTTTCCAATGCCCTTCCATTGGCAGGTGGCCAAATCTACCTCCAAATTTGGGTTCCTCTGGCCCCAGTGACCCTCTGACTCCCATGGGACACAGATGCCTTTTGGGCCCTGTCTCAATTTTCTTATTTTCTTTTGTGATCCTCTGTGTCCCTTGAATGAGCCTCTGATGACCAGTGACTCTGCCAGTTGGGGAGCTTTGTAAGTTGTAGGGTCACTGCTGGAAGGGTACTTACTTAAGCCCACAGGCCTGGGGATTGAGGTCTGTGCAATGACATCAGAGAGTTAAATAAGGAGTTAAGGTTCCCACAGCACAATGTCCAACCCCAGCCCTTACCTGTGATGAGTAAATTCTCCTTGAGCCCATTTCACAGATGAAACAGCTGGTTCTTAGAAAGTCTGAGCTGGACCCTTTCCCTCTCCCCAAGGGGCCAGAGCAGCTGAGACCAAGTCCCTGACACAGCCCCGTCACCCTGGCTGACTCTGGGTCCTGGGAGAGTGAAGGGTGAACTCAGGGACAGAGATAGAGAGGGTGTCAGGGGCAGAGGGCAAATGCAGAGCTGGCCTTGGTACTGAGGAGCCCTGTGTATTGTGGGGGTCTGCAGACGGGGATGGAGGCTGACTTGGAGCTTCTGGTCCCCAACCCTCAGCAGCCAGAGCTGGACTGGTGCTCACCCTGAAGTGCTGGTCAGTGGGACTCCATCTCTGGGCCCGAGCTGGCCACTGATCAGCCTCCTGCTCTATTTTGTTACCTACTCTGTGAGACAGCCATCTGGCCCAGGGGTGATAGAACAACTAAGGGGACAAAGGGTGGGGACCTGGGAGCAGGAAAGGGAGCAGGGGAGAGAGGTCATTCCCTTGAAGTCTTGGAGCTTTTAGCCCTGTCGGTCAGTAGGAAGGTGTTAGGACCTCTCAGGCCTTGAGAAAGAAGAGTTTGTATTCTCCAGTGGGGGAATCAGGTAGTGGAGGGAAGAGGCAGAAGGACAGGACGCTTACTGGGGAGGGGAGGAGATGGCCCAAGGGTGCGGCCCACGCCAAGCCCACAAAGGCTGATAGGGGTCTTTGGAGTGGTGGCTGGGCTCTAGGGTCCCCGTTTCTATGGGGGAAGAATTGGGACTCTGCTGCATCAGGAGAAGCCCCAGTCTCCTCTGTGTCCCTTTTGGGGAGGGAGGGAGGCAGGTGGGTTTCTCCAGGCCAGGGACCCTCATACCTCCCCTAGTACCTGCACACACACACCCCACCCCACCCCCGCCGTCCACCTCCTGACCTGGGAGGAGCTACTGGTTCCTGGGATACAGTTCCTGGACAGTGAATTGCCAGGCTTCAGTCTTGGAAGGAATCATTTCCCCATCTGTCTCATGATGGGGAAACTGAGGCACTGGCTGGGGCTGCACTCAGCTGGACTCCTTCAGCCATGATGCAGGGAGCAGTGGCCCAGCTTCAGCCCAGTGATGCTAATGGTTGGTTTTTGGTTTCCTGATTGTCCAGGAGCAGAGGAGACAGATCCAGCCCCTTCCAGTCCCAGCACTATATGCATGACTCTCTGGGGAGAGGTAATACTTTGAGGCAGTGGGGAAGAGGGGGAGGGCAGGAAGCATTTATCAGGGGCCCCTGGTGGTAGGTATTTTATATATGCTGTTCTTTTGACTCATCCCCATCTGTGGGGCAGAAATTATTACTCCGATTTTACACGTGAGGGAAGCCAGACTCAGAAAGGTTAATTAAATTGCCTAAGGTCACCCAGTGGGTGCGTGGAAGGAATCAGGACTTGAATCCAGGTCTGACCTTGAAGTCTGGGCTCTTTCCACACCGCTGCTGCTGCTGCTGTGTGTGGGTGAGCTGCAGGGTGAACAGACCTTGGAGAGAGGGACACAGGCCAGCGCGTGGGGGGCTGTGGGGGCGCAGGGGGCCAGTCGGGCCGGTTGGGATCCTGGCTTTGCTGCTTCCCATGTGCATGAAACTGAGCCAGTCCTTTCTAATCTCAGGGCGGCAAGTGAAGTGAATGGCTGTGAGGTGTCACTCAGACGTGTGCTGAGTCAGTGGATGAAAAACCAAGTGAAGGTGTGAGGAAGAAACCCACTTATTCTTTTTTTTTTTTGAGACAGAGTCTCAAGCTATTGCCCTGGGTAGAGTGCCATGGCGTCACAGCTCACAGAAACCTCAAACTCTTGGGCTTAAGCGATTCTCTTGCCTCTGCCTCCCAAGTAGTTGGGACTACAGGAGCCTGCCACAATGCCTGGCTACTTTTTGTTGTTGTTGTAGTTGTCATTGTTGTTTAGCAAGCCTGGGCTGGGTTTGAACCCGCCAGCCTGGGTGTATGTGGCTGGTTCCCTACCCACTGAGTTACTCTGGCTCAGAATAGAGTCCCTGCAGGCACCTAGCCGCTGAATCTTTGCCTCTTTCAACCTGCGTAAATGAAGCCCCCCAGCCTGCCTCAGACAATATGTGGAGGACAAGAAACTCACTGATGGGGTGAGTGAGGCTGCACAGGCTGGTGGCCCCAATCAGCTACCTGTCCCACCGAGCCACCCCTCCCCTATGAAGTCACCCTGAGATCTCTCTATCCCAGCTAGGTTAGTTGCTGTTAATTAAACCAATTGTTGGACTTAATACCCATCCCATGAACATATCTCCCAGAACTATTAATCACTGACCAGTATGGGAAGGAGATGGGAGCTTTGGTGGGGGTGGAGTATTCTGACAACCAAGCCAAGCCACCTCATGGAGAAGAGAAGGGGCCTGAGATACTCAAGCCTGTTTCCTGTTCCCTCCTGGGAGTCTTGGAAACTTCCTTTCCAGCATCAGAATTCTTGGAAGCCTGCTCTGTCTGCATCCCATGGGATCTAAGGGAGGCTTTTGGGCCACCATGACCTTGGCACCCCTTTCCCATTCAGCCTTCTCAGAGCCTGTGGAACAAGGTCAGGATAGCTGATGACTGCTCTATGTATGGGGTGGGGGCTGAGAGCACATCTGTGAGATAGAACGGAGTCTAGATGAGGTAAGGGTTACAGTGGGAGATCCTGGGTTACCCCTGCTCCACCCATACACACCTGTCCCAGTGCTGTTAACTGGAGGTCAAGTGGGGCTCCCCACACACCTCCCTTCTCTGCTCAGGCCTGCTAGAGGTGGCTGGACTTAGAGGCAGATGCTGGGTCCATGCAGGGTGCTCAGATGATCAGTGGCCCCCATGCCTTCTCCTTCCTCCTTTCCCTCCCTGGTCCCTCTCTGTGCTCGGTGTCAGGGGCCAGATGGGGCAGGGAGGGAGCGAGGGCGGGGCCATCAGAAGGTGCATAAATCATTATTGGCGAAGACCTCAGCCTGAAGCCACCGGGTGGAGGCTGCTGCTCATGGTTCAGGCCAGGGCATAAATCATAATTCCCCTACAATAGATCCTTTTGCAGCCGCCATCAGGAAAACTGTGTTGGTTTTATCGATTTTTTGACACAGGGCCTAGGCAGCGGGCGGCTCCTGAATCATTATGAAATGAAACTGATTAGGAATTCATGGAATACTAAATAAACTTTACGAGCCCATTGTAAGTTTTTTGATGCATGGGGAGCGGAAAATGAAAACTAATGATATAAAAATTACACAGCGTGCTGAGTATTATTATACCGCTATTGATTTGTTTCAAACTGTACATCAAAATCGAAGAGGGCTGGGGAGGCTCCTGCAGCTATGCTGGGGATATTTGGGCTCACCAGGGCTGGAGGACTTTTGCCCTCTTCTATTTATATAGAAATATATATATACATATATATATATATATATATATATTTTTTTTTTTTGAGACAGAGCTTCAAGCTATTACCCTCGGTAGAGTGCTGTGGCATCACAGCTCACAGGAACCTCTAACTCCTGGGCTTAAGCCATTCTCTTGCCTCAGCCTCCCAAGTAGCTGGGACTACAGGCGCCTGCCACAACGCTTGGCTATTTTTTGGTTGCAGCCGTCATTGTTGTTTGGCGGGCCCGGGCTGGATTCAAGCCCCTCAGCTCTGGTGTATGTGGCTGGCACCTTAGCCGCTTGAGCTACAAGAGCTAAACCTATATATATTTTTTCTTTCACTTTCCTCTGGCCTCTTGCTCTGAAATCTGATGCCCTTCTCCTTGCACCCACTCTTCCAGGGAAGGCCCCAAGGAGCCGACCTATTCCTCTCCTCAGCTCCAAACCTGCATCTAGGCTCAACCGGAATTGCTTAGCCTCCACTCTCCCTGGAGCTGCATTTTTATCTTTTTTTTTTTTTTTTTTTGAGACAGAGTTTTGCTTTGTTGCCCTGAGTAGAGAGGCTTGGCATCACAGCTCATACCAACCTCAAACTCCTGGGCTCAAGCAATTCTCTTGCCTCAGCCTCCCAGTTGCTGGGACTACAGGTGCCTGTCACAATGCCCAGCAGCTATTTTTTAGAGAGAGGGGTCTTGCTCTTGCTTAGGCTGGTCTTGAACTCATGAGCTCAAGCAATACCACCTGCCTCCTTGAGTGCTATGATGACAGGCATGAGCCACCGCACCCGGCTAGCTGCCTTTTTCACCTGTGAGTTTCTCTTTTCCCTTCCACCTCCTCCCTATTTCTCTGTGGAAGAACAGTGTGCTTCAGAGAAAAAGAGTTGAAGATTTGTTTCTTATTTAGCATCTTACTGTGTGGCATTTGGCATATTGCTGTGCCTCTCTGGACATCATTTTGGACTCATTAGATCAGGGTTTCTCAAAGTGTGGTCTTTGGATAGTCCTAATATCATCTTTAGAGCTTGTCAAAAGTACTAACTCCTGGGCTCCTCCTTTGATGGACTAGTTTTAAATCTCGGGAAGGGATCTGGGAGTCTACATTTTGTTTTGTTTTGTTTTTTTTTTTGAGACAGAGCCTCAAGCTGTCACCCTGGATAGAGTGCTGTGGCATCCACAGCTCACAGCAACCTCCAATTCCTGGGTTCAAGCGAGTCTCCTGCCTCCACCTCCCAAGTAGCTGGGACCACAGGCTCCTGCCACAACGCCCGGCCATTTTTTTATTTTTTTGGTTGCAGCCGTCATTGTTGTTTGGTGGGCTGGATTCGAACCCGCCTGCTCAAGTGTACATGGCTGGCGCCTCAGCCCGTTGAGCCACAGGCGCCGAGCCTGGGAGTCTACATTTTAATGTTACCCATTTAACTCCTGTGCATGGGACTCCCCTGCACTGTACCCACTAATCTGAAGAGATGTCCAACCAAGCCACTCATCCCATTAGGTTGTCGCAGGTGGTCTTAAGGCTGTGAACATTTCCCTCTGTAGTAGTCAGCTTTTACTAGTTTATGGTATAGTAATAAACAATCCCCAAATTGGGTGGCGCCTGTGGCTCAAGGAGTAGGGCACCGGCCCCATATAACGGAGGTGGTGGGTTCAAACCCTGCCCCGGCCAAAAACTGCAAAAAAAAAAAAAAAAAACAACCCAAATCTCAGTGGCTTCTAACAACTGAAATTAATTTTTTGCTCATCATTCATATGTACTGTGGGCCATTCGTGGTCCTGTTTCATATATCTTCATTCAAGCTAAAAAATGCAGCCCCAATCGGAACCATGTTATTCTGATGGCAGAGGGGAAGAGCAAGAAAGATGGTGGAAATGTGATGCTCTGAAGGTCTTTGCTTGGACACGGCATATGTCACTTATGTTCCTACTCCAAAAGGAGTCATATACTCAGGTCCAACATCAGTGGGATGGGAAGTGCATTTCTCCTGGAGGATGGGCACCGGGCTGAGGCCCCTACAGGAAAGGGTGGGCAGAGAAGGCAGTGGATATTGTAATACACTGCCATACCCTCCTGGGCTGGGGCTTGGGGCCCAGCTGCCGTAGGAGGTGGGTTCCAGGGTCTTGTCCTGCTATTGTATATAGGTGCACGCACTTCATGTGTCTCCACGACAGTTGTCCATTGACTTCTTCCTTTACCTCCTCTGAGACCCTGGCCTCGCTCCCAGGGTGTTCGGTGGGCATGGCTCTAAGCACCTCTGTTTCCTTCCTCCCTGCTACGGAGGCCCGAAAACACAAACCCTGGCCCCACAGTGGAACTGTTGTAGTAATTAGAATTCTTTCGTAAGACTGACCTTTATCCTCCAAATTCAGAGGGCAGATTTAGAGTTTGTATATTGAATTTTCTTAAAGTGGAATGCATTCTATAGCTTTCTTTTGAGAGAGTCTCTTTTTTCATGAGAGATAACTCGGGCCCATTACCTCTTTTGCTAATACAGTTTTCACCATGTTCAACTTCACATCAGCTTGAGTCTCAAAGAGGTTGAACTGTTCCCCCGGACACACAGCCTGGTAGTCCCAGAGCCACATTACTGGGACTGGACATGCCAAGATGGCACCCTCAAGGAGACCAGTTATACCTGATATCTAGGGATAACTTAGTGCAGTTGTTGGGGAACTCACTGCACTAACATGGGTCTGGGAGATGTTGAGGATGTCATGGCACAAGCCTGGCCCTTGGGAATCTCAGTATGTTTTGGGGGACACAAACACACACACACACACACTCTCTCTCTCTCTTTCTCCCTCTCTCTCTCTCTCTCTCATACTCTACATATAAACCTTTTCAGAACTGGACAAAATGGGTCACATCACATTCCAGAAGTAACACAGAAGTAAAGGTCTTAAGGCTTGAAGTTCGAATCTCACTTCTTCCTCAAGCTGGCTTTTTCCTGGGACTCAATGTCTTCCATTGCCAAAGATGAATTTGGACTCAATCATATGAGATACCTTCAGGGGACTAGCATGGGAAGAGGTTAACACACTGGCACAATTTCCACGAGATGTTGATTCCTGTATCAGTCCTAACTCTTCAGTTTGTGGAAAGAAGCTGAAAGAAATCCAAACTCAAATGGACTTCATCAAAAACAAGTTATTGACCATTGGAGGGCCCAAGGGAGACTTCAGTTACAGTGTGATTTGGAAGTTCAGGCAATGTTATCAGAGATCTCTCTTCCTCTCTCTCCTCTTCTTGTTCTTTTGTAGGCTGACTGCTTTCTTAGGCATGATCTTTCCTCATGGTGACAAGATGGCTGCCAGTAGCCGTAATCCCACATCCTAATGGCTTAACAACCTGGAGAAATGGAGCAATTCCCAAGACTGAACTTCATTGGCCCAGCTTAGGTCACCTGATCATCCATGAACCAATCACTATAGCTAGGGGCAGAAGAAGAATTTCAAGCCCTTGGCCACCCCTGTCTAAGCAGTGGGCTCTGCTTCTGCAAAACCACTTGTATGATAGTAGGAGAGAGATGCAGTCTCTGAAGGAAATTTGAGGTACAAGTTCAAAAGAAATGAATTCTAGGTAGATCAAAACCATAGTCATTCACTGAAGTCCCTGAAGTTAGGGGCAGGGGCAGCAGGCAGGGTGAGGGCAGGGTAGGTGAGGCTCTTCTGGTTCTAAGTCATGTCTGGAACTTTGGAGACAGTTGTGATAAAGCCCAAGGCTGGGGATATGGGTTCCTTCACATGTCGGGGAGCGTGGGGACAGCAGCGTAGCAGTGAGGCTGCCTAGGTGAAGGGAAAGAGTGCCTCACCGACCCTGCCAGTATCCCCATGTCTATAGAAGCAGGGCTGGTGAAGTTTCAGCCAGGTGAGGTGTGGGCAATGCTGGTTTCTAAAGTTACAGATGTGGGTTCCCAGCCAGCTCTACCCCTCCCCAGCTGTAAGACGCTGAGCCAGTTCCCTATTTTCTCTGAGCTGAGTTTCTGAGGATTGACTGAGAAAAGGTCAAGTGCCAGCCCCACCCAGCTCCCAGACAGGGCTCAGGCAAGACTCATTTGCCCTCTGGCCTTAGAACCTGCCTTGGCACATGGATTTATCCCCCAGCCTGAACTGACCAGTTTGCTGCTTACGTCTTCACCTATACAGCCTCAGTGCTACACTGCTGTCCCCACAATCTCCAACATGTGAAGGAACCCAGATCCCCGGCTGCCTGTGTCTTCTGGTCTTTGACAGAGGGCAGGACCATGTCACATTCATGATTGTCCCCCACCCTTGGCACTGTGCCTCTGTGTGGCTGTGGAATGGAGTGACAGGGAGCGGCTGACGGGGGTCCCTACACATTGTGGCTGTGCACGTGGGACCCGAATGTGCTGCTGTTCCCCAATGCCTGTCCTACAGCCATGCACCACGTGTATATCCAGCTCCCAAGGTGGAGGGGAACAATGTGGATTTTACTGATGTTCTAACAGGAAGCAGGTGACACTGCCGTTCCCCATTCCAGACTAAGCTCACCACCGCAAGGCTTTTCTCCCCTCTCCTTCGTTGTATCTCTTCCTTCCAATCTTTCCCTCCTCTCCAATACCAGTTTGTTACATAAACCAAAACCCTCATGTTGCATTCCCAGTGTCCTGAGAGGACATAGACGGCCTGGCCATGCTCCCCCAGGGCCTCATTCTACCTGCTTCATTCCCACCTTTGCACTATAGCCAACCACTTAGTCCCTTTGCAGCCCTGCAAGCCCAGTGGCCCTCCACACTGATACCCTGGGACTTGGATAGGGGCCACAGTCGCCCAGCCCCTGTGCGGGCTCCTCCCTCTGCCCCTAGAGCATCTGGGGTTGGTCCCTTCCCCTGGAGCATTTGCCTCTGCAGGTGAGGGAGACATAGCTTGGGCAGGATCATCGCTCCTGGCTGGCTGATTCCCTGGGTGGAGTTTGGGTTGCTACACACAGTGAATTTAGATGTGGCTCTGAGCAGGCCATTCATTCATTCCTGACCATATCGACTACAGAATTGAGTGCTACAAGTAAGAAGGAGTTTAGCTATTATTCTCCTACTGATTTGATTTAATGTTTGGTTTATTCCTCTCCCTCTCTCCCCCTCCTCTCCTCATCAGTTTGACATTTGCATAGTGTTTCCCTGCAGTTTTGTTGAACACGTGGGGGGTTTTCTGGTAACTCCCTCCTTTGGCTTGAATGGTTTTCTTTGGGGGAGTTTGAGCCCACTGAGGCATCTTCTTCCTCCCTTACCCTGGACTTGTGTTCTTTCCGCCTACTGGGGAGAGGGCCATGTAAATAACCAGATCTCCCTGGCTCTTGGCCCTCTGTGAGATTCCTGCTGCCTTGTAGCCTTCAAGTATTCCTGAGTGTCCTCGGGTGGGGTGGGGGTCCCTGTGCTCATGAATAAGCCTGTCCTTGCTGGGTAACCTCTACCTTTCCACAAGGTACCTCTCTCTACCAGTGGCTCGAAACCCTTAAGGTGCTAGCACATCTCAACCATGTGGTGGGCCTGTTGGGCTTCCTCTGTCCCTTGGAGCTGCCTTTAGTTAGAGGCATCCCCCAGTAGGCCACTCAGCTCTCAGGGCTTATGGATACCTGGTTGTCTTAATTTAATGTCCCCAGAAAGCAGACTCAAGATAAGAATTCAATGGAAAAGACTTATCTGGGAGGCGAAGAAACTCCAGGAGACCCCTGTGAGTAGGTGAGCTCATTCCTGCCCCAGTTTTCCAGGTTACCTAACATGTCTGAACCCCAGGGGAGAGAGAGGATCCAGTAGGGACCCATCCTTCCTCCTAAATAAAAGGCTGTCTAGACAGCCGAGGCAGAGCCCAGAGGACTGGGCGGGCAAGGAGGTCTTTAGCAGAAATCTGCAGATTCCTGAGTCCTAACTCCTGCGTCTGGACCACTTTCTTCTGTTGTCTCTACAGCAAAGCTAGAACAGCAGGATGAGCTTACAGGAAGGCAGCTAGAAGCCAGAGGCCTGCACACAGGCAAACATGTCAATGACAAAAGGGGCAGGGGACCAGCAAGTGATTAGAAGTGATTAATGGAGGTCAAATCATCACTTGCCTAGGGATGCTGAAGGCAGAAGGCAGGGAGCTAGCAAATATTAAACACCTTCTGTGTACCAGCCCTGGATACATAGAGCTAGAATGCAAGCTTTTTAAAGGCTGAGGCCCATGTTTTTTTTTAACCTGTGGATTCTCAGAGCCTGGCATCATGCTAACTCTTGGTTGCAAAACCTAAAATAGTAGGAAAAATAGCTACCCTTTACCACCCTTTATATTCACCTACTATATTTGTTGTAATGAATTCTTATGACAGTCATTACGGTAGGTCTATGGCACGAGGTTGGACCACAGATGTCCTTAGGCCCTCTGGCTTCCGAGGTTCTGTCTTTTCATTCATTTTACAGATGAAAAAACTGAACCTCGGCAGGGTTGAATGACTTGTCCCAGATCATACGTTTTGTAAGTGGCAAGGCCAGGATTAGAACTCAGATCTGTCTGCCTTCCCAAGTCCCTAATTTTTCTCTTCCAGGTGACCTGTTTTGACACGGCACGAGGTTGGACCACGGATGTGCTTGGAAGGCCCTCGGGCTTCCGAGGCTCTGTCTTGTTAGCTGCCACCTCCCTCCACCCTGGCCAACCACAAAGAAAAGGAAAAGTCCTTTCTTCTTCCTCAGGTGGCTCGTGGCGGATTACTTAGCGCTTGACACGGCATGTCTCTGTGTCACTGTTCCCAGGCGGAATTAAATCAGGGCAGGAAAATATTAATTTGGAGTTGGGGATGGAGGCCGCTCCTTTCCAATTACTCTCCACCCCGTCAGGCTTATCCTGGTGCAAACAAGGAAGGAGGCTGGATTAATTGCTTTGGACTCTGCCCCACTCCGGTCCCAATTACTGGGCCGGCTTGGCTCCCAGCATTATGAAGCGCACTGCTGTGCAGGAAATTGTGTGAAATTTTAACGGATTTTCAGAAGCAATAACGGAGCGCGCAATCCGGAGCCTGCATTTGCAGGGCGGCTGGGCCCTCTGTGCCTCGGCTGAGGTTAAGCTGTTTGGGGTTTCTTTGTGTATTAAAGGATCATCTGGTTAACCCTAAAGCCCAGGGCTGCCAAAACTGTTCAGACTCTGACCCTGCAGGGTGGGCTTCTGAAGGACGGAGAAACGCACTACCTCCATATCAGTAACAATAACACCATCTTTGGAGACTACCGTGTTCCAGGCACTTATACCCACAATATCTATAAGCTTCATCCTTTGACGTTCTTATTTTTTCTCCATCCTTATAAGGGAGGAACAGGGGATGCAAAGAGGTTAAGTGTTTTGCATAAGGTACCTGGCCACTTAGTGCGTGGCAGAGACAAAATTTGAACACAAGTCTGTCTCCAAAAACCTTCTATTGCTTCTTCTTAAGGATGCATTCTAAATGTGTCTCCCCTACCACCCTGGAGCTTCGAAGGTCTTTTCTCGTTCTTGAGTCTTTAGTCATTGTCAAGATAGCTGGCCTACAACAGGTGCCAGTGAGAGGTATGTGGAACTGCTCTCAACCTGGCCCAGTACCTGGACTCCAGGATTTATCAGTGGAAAGAGGGGGATGGGCTGGTACAACCCAGAGACATCTCTGGGTCTGTGAAATGAGCCCTGGTTGAGCCCATCTGGAGCCGCCAGAGAGGGTGGAAGGAAAAGGTGTCTCCAGGCCTACTGTGTCACAAGGGCTGTCTAGGTATTTCCCATGTATCATTTTTGTTAATCCTCTCCATGATTCTCAGTGATAGGGGCCTCAGCTACATCTGAGTGGTGTGGGAACCAGGTGCAGGGAAGGGAGTGGACTTACCTGGGGTCACGCAGCTGGGGCTGGATGGCCTGGTCTACCTGAGACAGAGCCCAGGACTTTGCTTTGCCTTAGTCAGTTGAAGCTGGAAAGGCAAAGGGGTTCTCTGTAATGTGGGTTTCTAACTCCAAGGGTTTCATAACTTTTTTATTTTTAATGTAATTAATCAATTAATTAGAGACACAGTTTTATTATGTCGCCCTCAGTAGAGTGCTATGGTGTCACAGCTCATAGCAACTTCAATCTCTTGGGCTTAAGTGATTCTTTTGCCTCAGCCTCCCAAGTAGCTGGGACTGCAGGTGCCTGCCACAACGCCCCACTATTCTTCTGTTGCAGTTGTCTTTGTTGTTTAGCTGGCCTGGGCTGGGTTTGAATCCACCAACCTCGGTGCATGTGGCTGGTGCCGCAACCACTGTGCTATGAGCGCCAGCCTTATTTTTAATTTTTTTTAAATTTATTGTGCACTTGTTTATTTAAGGACCATCTTCCTACAAGACTGTGACAAAGGAACAACACAGAGGTACCTGATTACCGTCTGGGCTTAATACATAATTATTGAAAGAAAGGATGAATGAGTACTGAATGAATGAATTCTTGGCTTCAGGGCCACCCAGTTGGACCAGTTTCACGCCTTTACAGTTCACTGTATTTTAAATTTTTTTAGAGATGGGGGTCTGGCTCTGACTCAGCCTGGTCTTGAACTCCTGCGCTCAAGTGATCCTCCTGCCTCAGCCTCCCAGACTGCTCGGATTATAGGAGTGAGCCATGTGCCTGGATAGAGTGCCGTGGCATCACAGCTCACAGCAACCTCCAATTCCTGGGCTCAAGCGAGTCTCTTGCCTCCACCTACCAAGTAGCTGGGACTATAGGCGCCCACCACAACACCCTACCATTTTTTGGTTGCAGCCACTATTGTTGTTTGGCAGGCCCAGGCTGGATTCGAACCTGCCAGCTTAGGTGTATATGGCTGGAGCCTTAGCCCATACTGAGCCACGATCTCCCAATTTTTATAAAGAAGAAAGAGCCAAGGCCCAGAGAAGGGCAGGGATTTGCCTGAAACCACATAGAGTGCAGGCCTATGAGTTACGCCAGGAGTGGATTGTGGAGCCTTCTCTGGGCCTAGGCTGTGACCTCATATTTGTTTCCAAGAAGCTGAAACTTAGATTATCTCATTTTTCTGTCCCCTGAGACTTAAATCTAAAGCAGGAGTCTGGAGACCCCTGTGAAGAGGCTGGAGGGTGTGTGGGTGGAACTAGAAGATAGTGAGGTCCCTGGGGGGACCCCGACCTTGCCTCTGTGCCATTTTCTCTCTCCCACGCTCTCTGTCTTACCCTCACTGACTCTCATATCAGCGGTCTTTCTACCCATGAGTATCTGCATCTGGCAGCTTCAGACCAGGATTCTTTGACTGGGAAGGGCTGTTCTCCTGCCCATTCCCTGCTATCATACCCCCAGTGTCCATGGAGAGACCAAGGTGACCAGAGCATGCCTGTCCCTGTTCCCAGAGCTCTCACTCTGCCCCTCAGCCTCTCCTGGGCTCCCTTGTCTATAGTCTGAATAAAAGGATAAAAAAGGGGGCAAACTCCAAGATATCTATCTATCTATGTGTATATATATATATAAAAAATAATTATTATTTTTTTGAGACAGAGTCTCCCCCTGTTACCCTGGGTGGAGTGTGGTGTCATCACAGCTCACAGCTACCCCAGTCTCTTGGGCTCAAGCAATTCTGTTTCTTCAGCCTCCCAAGTAACTGGGACTGTAGGCTCCTGACACAACACCTGGCTAGTTTGTCTATTTTTAGTGGAGATGGGGTTTGCTCAGGCTGGTCTTGAACTCATGAGCTCAAGCAATCTGCCCACCTTGGCCTCCCAGAGTGCTAGAATTACAGCTGTAAGCCACTGTGTCTGGCACCCAAGGTATCTATTTTTTAAAACATCAGCCTGATGAAAGCTTATGCAATTAAATGCAGAACTGAGCTCTGAGCTTCCTAGTAGCCAAAGCAAAAAGGGAAACATTGTGTTTCCATAATTCGTATTATTTAATGAGAAGATGTATGTTTTTCTTCTTGGGCTTAGGCTCTGAAAGGTTGTTTCTGACGACTCTTTAGGGGCCTTGGAGTGACTTAACAGATGGGATTTCAGTTTCATGAAGCAGCTCATACAGGGGCATGTACATGTTCATGCCAGTTATTTGGAAGTGGTTGTCTAAGAGGGAAGAGCACTCCTGTTGCCAAAGGCAAGAGGCAGCTGGTGGCTTGCTGGACACTGGGGCCTTTGATCTCTGGGTGGCCAGATCTGGAGGTGATGGCATTATTGTAAAAAAGCACTCAGAAAATTCCATATAATCTGCCTAGCAGAGATAGGCAGCTGGATGGGAGGCAAGAGCCATAGAATATGGGCTGGAGTGGCCAATGATCATGGACTATGAGGACCCCAGCCTTGGGAGATAGGTGTGAAGCAGGTACAATTAGGCTGCTTGGGAGGTATCTGAGGGTGGCGGTTGGATTTGCATTCTGGTTTCACGTTGATATCTGGAAGAAGAGTCCTTGAAGGAATTCCTCTGGAGGAAGCATATGTAGTATCACTCCCGCAGACCTTCGATATTGCAATAGCTGAAGGTATGACACGGGGTCTGGAACAGCTGCAGAGGAAGCAGCTGGAGACGGGGAAGGAGACTTGGGAAGGTGGAGACCAAGCCAGAAAGTAGGGTGATTGACTCGGGGAAGGGGCAGTGATACGGAGCTTGAAGGAGTGAGAGCTGGGTAGCTCACAAGTCTCGGAGTCTGGTGAGATTAAGAGATTCTCCATGTGGAAAGAGAATCAGTCTTTCATGCTGGGCCCCAAAGACAAGGATGTTGGAAATGATGAGGGTGGTGGAGGAACGAGGGGAGGGTGAGGCGTGTGGTGATCATCAGTAGCTGTTTAGTTCTTGCCAGCCCCTTTTAGCAGAAGGAGAATTAATTATGTGCAGGGGATGCCCCCTTAATGGCCATCATTTAGTTTAATTTTAGGAACAGGCCCCTCCGCACACCCCCCCACAGCCAGCAGCACCACCATTGGCAGCTGCATTGATGAATGGCCTCCTCCTGGATACAGGAGTGCAGCATCTCAAACTCCACAGAGCCTTAGAATCACCTAAGGGGTTCCTTTAAACACAGTTTGCAAGGTCCCACCCCTGGGTGGTGTCTGATGATTTGCGTTTCTAGCAAGTTCCCGGGTGATGGTGATGCTACTGGTTGGGGGAACACACTGTAGAAATCATGATAGACAGAGGGATTCATGTGGCTCCAGCTCGGGACTCAGGATCTCTGCCCCTCGCCCCCTCTGAGGGATCCTCTAATCCAGTGGGGAAGGGCCATGCCATCTCTATCACTTTACTGCCCCCAAGGACACCCATCTCCCAAAGATGTGTGAGACACATGAGTTTTCTCAGCCTCTTGGTGGACCCTGTCTCTGGGCATTTCTATTCCAGAGATGGATGGAGGAATGCCAAGGGCCTGATGCAGCCCCTCCTGAGCTGGATTCTGGGGGCCCCCCAGTTCTGCAGGTACTCTGCTCCCGCCCACCAGGTGAGAGGAGTCAGCCAGCCAGCATCTCTGGCAGCCCAGCAGCAGCAGGAGGGGGCCTACAATTATAGACATAATTGTGTGACCACAGGCAGGTCCCGCCCCCCATCGATTCGGAGCTGGCTCTGCGGGCTTTGCCAGGGCTACCATCCAGAGAGCCTGTTTGCACCTGTGTCAAGGCAAGCTTAGGAAACCTAATTAGCTAGTTTGGTGTTTTATAATTAGGTCCTTTAAAAGAATTCATAGGTGGTGATAATAAGCCCATTTAGAAATCTATTAAGCTTTGAGGGAAGTTGCACAGAAACCTTGTAACTATGTGTACACTCACTTTCCCTTTCCCACTGGTTTCTCTTTCCTCTGTTTTTCTCTCTTCTAGTTCTTCCTGTCTTCTTATCTTCATCCTCAGAGTTACTTTGGCTCTTCCACCAATGCTAAATGCTAACACCTTTTTATTGCTTCCTATGTATCAGGAAGGGTCACACAGGTTTTGATTAACTTATTCCTCTGCACAACCCTCAGAGGTGGGTACTATCATGACACCCATTTTATAGATAAAGATACTGAAGCACAAAAAGATCGAAGAATCTGAAGCTACATATCCTTCGGTAGCTGAGTCAGAAACAGAACCAGAATGGTCTGGCTCTTATCCCTACCCCAGTCCTCGCTTTGCTCAGCCTGCATCCTCTGCCCACCACAGCCCCCGTTCGGCCCCTGTTCACCCACCAAACTGCCTGAGTTGACATTTTACGTATCAAAGTCCTGTCTTCTCAGAGAATTAGTGCTAGAGCTTCAGAGCTAACTTCAGATGGCTCTGTAATGGACAATGGTTTCTAATGAATTTTGCTTCTCTGGCAACTCTTCCCACCTGGGTTTCTGCCAAGGCAGTATGGTGAAAGGAGCAGGTTCCCTCCCTCCCTTCTTTACTGTCATTCTTCTTTCCATACTTCCTTCCTTCCCTCCTTGAACTGGGGCTAGAGAGCCAGAGATCAAATCAGTCTGTTTCTAACTGAAGGTCTGGAGGAGTCCTCGAAAGCCTCCAGATCTGCCTTAGACACTCAGGCCCTCTCTCTGTTTATTTTCTTCATAGCACTAATAACATGACATTCTCTCAAAATCTCCCCTGGGAGAAGGCAAGAACTGTCAGGAATATATCTAATTCCCTGTGGCCTGCCTTTTCAAAGAGCAGGATTCAATAGTGTTGAATGAGCAAATGTGTTGAACTTGATACTCAGTTTCCTTATCTATAAAATGGGATGATAATGTCTGCTCCACAGAGTAGAAAAGAACCTGGTACAAAATAGATGGTCCATGGCTTGGCTGCTATAGCACAGTGGTTATGGCACAGGCCACGAACACTGAGACTGGTGGGTTCGAACCCAGCCTGGGGCCAGCTAACCAACAATGACAACTGCAATGAAAAAAATATCTGGGTATTGTGGCGGGGGTGCCTGAAGTCCTAGCTACTTGGCAGGCTGAGGCAAAAAAATCGCTTAAGCCCAAGAGTTTGAGGTTGCTGTGAGCTGTGGCGCCATGGCTTTTTAATTATGGTGATAATGTGTGACTCTGTCTTAAAAAAAAAAAAAAAAAAAAGAAGAAGAAGAAGATTATCCACAAATGCTGGTTCCCTCACTCTACCCCTGCCTGTCTCCCTTAAGTTAAACACCAAATGCCAGGAGAAGTTCTGCAACTTTAAAAACCTTTGGATGGGCCAGGTGCAATGGCTCACGCCTGTAATCCCGGCACTCTGGGAGGCCGAGGCAGTTGGATCACCTGAGCTCAGGAGACCAGCCCGTGCAAGAATGAGACTCTGTTTCTACTAAAAGTGGAACAAGCGACCAGGCGTTGTGGCAGGCGCCTGTAGTCCCAGCTACTTAGGAGGCTGAGGCAAGGCATACTCTTGAGTCCAGGATTTTGAGGTTCCTGTGCACCTTGATGCCAGGACACTCTACCCAGGGCAACAGAGGTGAGACTCTGTCTCAACAAACAAACAAAAACACCCTTTGGATGAATTCTTTTTAATTTTTTTTTAGAATGCAGATAATTTTTCTGTAAAGCCAAGGAACCCTCTTAGATTTATCTATCTCAGAAACTGGGGTGTTTTGTTTGTGTTGTGTATCCTTAAAGTGGGCTAACTGAGTGTCTGTTATTATAGAAATGTATATGTTAGTGTCTCGTTATGATAGTTCATGATCTGAATATAGATCAGATTCTGAAATAGTTCAAGTTATACCTCCTGGAAGCATAACAATGACTGCAGAGAAGCAAAAGTCAGACATAGGGCTGTTGCTCCTTAACCTTATAGGCAGGGAGCTTGCACTCTGGTGACAGAGCTGGGGTGCATCCAGGGTCCAGTTACTAGTTGCAATGACCAGTTGCTTGACTTGTATGACTGAATCGCTCCAAGACTGAGTTTTCTCATATGTAGGATGTGGGGTGACAGGGAATGGTGATATTTACATCTATCTTATAGTAAAACAACCCTATTAAATGAGGTAATGAGGACAATCATTCGTTCCACAAAAACTTATTGAACACCTACTGTGTCAAGCACTGTTCTGAACTCTGGCGATTCAGCAGTGAGTAAGACATTTGATGCCCCAAGGGGCTTACATTCTAGTGGGAAATAAAGCATGTAAAACTTTCAGAACTGTGTTCAGTGAAGGCTGGGAGGGTGACTGCACGCACAGAATGGCAGGACAGTGACATAGCTTATAGATATGGGTCTCTGCCTCAATAGCCTCTTCAGTGGGAGAAGATGTACACATGGCCGGACACAGCTCCATGAAATTGATCTATGGCGAGAGCTGAAGCTGTTTCTCTCTTTCATGAGGCTGTGCGTGTGTGTGTGTTTTGGAAATTGTGTGGGTCTCTGGCATTTTAAACCTGGCACTCAGTGGTCAGGTCTCAACCTCATCTTTCCTTGCGCAACTTGCTGTCCTCTGTCATATGCCTTCCACACTCCGCTTTTGCACATCTGCCCCTTACTACAGGCTGCTTTCTGTCTCTGCAAACTCTACCCTTCTTCAGGGTCCTCCTTCATGAAGCTGTCTTTGAATCCCTCAGCTGGAGGAGAGCCCTCCCTCGACCCCTCACCTTCCTCCTCCCTCCCACTCATGTGCCTTCCTCTCCAGATCCCAGACCTGCTTCTGTTCCCATGCTGAGCCGGGGACTTCTTTGGGACTAGATCCTGCTCTATTCATCTCTGTGTCCTTTGCACCACATTGCTTTACCTGAAATAGATCTTCAACAAACATTTCATAGGCAATGCAACAAATAAATGGCTGAGAGGATTTATTTCGCATCATCAGACTTTACTTTTTCTGGGGTGAGAGCTCTGAGGCAGCAGCCTCATCTGCTGGAATGATGACAGCCCTTTGTGCCTTGGTGGTTCTGCCTGTGTGCAGATGCTCCCACATGTGCTGAAACCTGCCTCTCTGTGCACTTGCATCCATGGGACCTGGGTGCTTGTCTTGGGTGTGTGTATGTGTGTGTGTGGGTGGTATGGTGGCAGCCCAGTGCCCAGTGATGGATGAAGGGGGTGGAGGTGACTTTCCCAGGGGAAGATTAGCGCCTGGCAGCTATGATTTGTCTCGTGCCCTCCTGTCCTTTTGCTGGGCCCCACTGCAGAGTCATTCATTACAGAGGCTGCTGTCACAAGCTGGGGGCAGGGGCTCAGCAATGTGCATGTGGTGGGGGGGATAGGCAGGACCCCTCCCCTAGGAGAGACTCTCATGCCACAGAACAGAGACCATTCTGGGGCTATGCAGCAGCTCTCTGCAGTTCTGGGAGAAGAGGACCAGATTGTAATTCACCTTCTATGTCATACTGCTGCACCAGAGGGGCAGCACTGTGTGATGGGGTGGGAAGAGACATCCATTCATTCATTTATTCACTTGGCAAACAATTTTACTGAGTGCCCACCAGATTGTTTATTCCTTTCAAGGAACTCACCATTGCTGGAGGAAGATGAACATGTAAACAGACAGTGCAAGGACGGAACAAGGGCTGGTGAGACAAGTGCCCTCTCACCTGGGAGAGTTGAAGGCAAGTGAGAAGCCATGAGGGATGGTGGAAAGAACACTGAACCTGGAGCCTGCAAACTTAGACTTGAGACCTGGCCGTATTACTTACTAGCATTATGGCCTTGGGCAAGTCATTTAAAACTTGCTGAAGCCTCATTGCCCACATCTATGAAATGGGACAATGATCTGTAGGGTAGTGTTAAAAGTGAAAGGGATGTCAATGTGCTTTTTGTTGTTTTTGTAGTTGATGAGACAGTGTCTCACTCTGTTGCCCCAGGCTAGAATGCGGTGGCATCAGCCTAGCTCACAGCCATCTCAAATTCCTGGGCTCAAGTGATCTTCCTACCTCAGCCTCCCAAATGGCTGGGACTACAGGCACCTGCCACAATGCCCATCTATTTTCCCATTGTTAGTGAGAATGGGGGTCTTGCTGTTGCTCCGTCTGATCCACCCTCCTCAGCCTCCTAGAGTGCTAGGTTTACAGGCATGAGCCACCACTCCCAGTCCAATATTATTTTTAAACTGTAAGGTACTATAGAGGTGGATGAGATCACTGCTTTCTTGATCCTGCAGCATGGGTGGGATGGGGTGGAGCTTGCTCAGCCAGATGAGTCTCTAGAACAAGCAACAGAAACCGCCCATATTTCTACAGTCCTGTACAGTTTACAAGGCACTTTCACACTCTTTCTTGATCCTTACGACAACTTTGCAGGCCAGGTCAAGGCAGACATTATTTTAAATATGTTGCAGGACAGGAAGAAGCATCTCAGAGGATGAATGACTTGCCCAGGGTCACTCAGTTAGTGGGTGAGCTAAGACTAGAGTCTGGTTTTTGCTGATACCTAGACTTGTGTGCTCTTTCCCTGTTTCTACATGCAAGTTCCTCCTCCTTGATGAGCTCCTCCATTTGTCTGTGCCCTGATCTGGGTGACATTACCTCATCCCCGGGCTCCCATCCTAGGAATGGAAGGAGTACCTCCCCCATTCTCTACCCTTTATTATGCCAACTCCTGACCACTTCTAGACACAATGGTGTCAGGGCACAGGGGATGAGAGACAGAGATCTGAGGGGTTGAGAGTATTGGAGGGAAAGAGGTGAGCAAGATGAGAGTTCCAAGAGCTCTCACCCAAATCTGGTAGGCCAGCTGCTAAATTAGCATGGTAAGGAGAGGAGGAAAGAACTGAGGAGAAAGGGAGGGAGGGAGGAGGAGGAGGAAGAAGATTGGGGGGAAGAGAGAGAGAAAGAGAGAGAAGTTAGGGTGAAGAGCATGAAGACAGACTAAGGCAAAAGAAAATAAAAGAGAACAGAAATGAGACAGAAAGGATTCCAGGAGAGGTAAGAAAGGGGAGAAAGAGAAAACGGGGAAGGAAGAGGCCACAGAGGCTGGGGAGGGTGCTGGGGGAGGGCACGCTCTGCTCTGGTGTGGGTGGGAGATTGAAGGCTGAATCACAGCAGGCAGTGGAGGAGAGGAATAAGTCATAAACGCTGTGGGGGCAAAGGTCAAATATAGACTGATGGCTCCATTGTTTCCCAGCCTGTGAGGAGGACCCTGTTGGGGGCTGCTGAGATGCTTAACCCTTCCCTGCCCAGCCATTTTATGGTGAGGCAGGTGTGGGGACACAGACTGAGAAGGGCACCTGTGTGTCAGGGGTGAGGATTGGGGCACTGGATTTAGGATTGGACAAGAGATTGGGGGGAGGGATTCTCCAGGTCTAGGGAGAAGAAACCTGAAGGTTGTCTCCACTTCAAATCATAGGAGGTAGAATAAAATAAAAACCCACCACCTCTCATTTTCTACTGATAATAGTCCTCTTTTGCATTTCTGTAGGGGGATATTTCCTGGAGAAGAAGGAATTTCTGGGAAATTGTTCTTGAGGAACACCTATCAAGAACAATAATACATAGTATTATATAATGAAATATTTACCAAATAATAAAACAAAATTATTGTCAATATTTCTCATCAACCCTTAATTTGTATTTTTCCCCTCATTCTACCTTGTCTAGGATAATATCTATCACATGTGCAGTGTTTGTGGTTTGGAAATACCTTTCACAAACATAATATCACTTAATCCCATCAATCCTGTGTGCCCGGTATTATCAGCACTGTTTACCAATGAAGAACTTGATTCTTGGACCTGCCCAAATTGTGCCCACAGCTTTCAGAAACCTAATCCACAGAACTTTTTACTACCCCACAACTTTCCTCGGACAGTATCATACTTGCTATAGAGGGAAAAAATAAATAGGGACTTTAAGGAACGATTTGGTTATGAAATGACTCTTGCTGGTTGAGAAAGCCAAATGTAGGAGGTTAGAGAGGGGTGGGAAGAGAATGTTCCCCTGCGTGGCAGATCTTCAGCACCACGGACAGTTCCCAGCGGATCTCTCCGCATAACCAGCCTGGGGGCGTCACCAAACTTTTTGAGCCTTCCCCAGGGGGACACTGGGGGGCTAGGGGACCCGACGCTGACTGCTCTCGGGCCGTAACTCCACCCCCGCCCCCAATGATGTATAGACTGACAAAGAACTTAATGCTGTGAATACATAAAGCGGTAGAGGCCTGGGCGGTAGAGGGTGACAGCTGCCCTTTAATGCTTGGCTTTTTAAAGATCATGGTAGAGTTCAGAAAGTATAGTCATGAGGTTTAATGATTTAATGGGGACGACTGGGGAGCAAAAATAGTTACTGCGCCCTGGGGAAAAGTGACTCCTCATACATATTACTTTAGCCTAATGGCCTATAACGCCCTCCCCCCGTGCCCACGGGGGGAGTCACGCTACATAGCCGCTGTAATACCGAATGGCCTGATTAAATGCATATTAAACAATACTAAATTGGGGAAAAAAAGGCAGAGGCGGTGCTAAATATATTTATTCTGTGGGGGGAAGATATAATTCCTCCTTTGGCATTGGACGGAGGAAATCTTCCTCCGTTAGCCTACTCCCCAAATGATATCCAAATGATAGTGCTCCAGTGAGATTGGCAAGGAGGTTGGACTCCCAATTCTCTTAGAAGAACTTATGGGGCAAGACATCTCCAAAAATGGGGGGAGATGGTAGGCATTGAGGGTTTGGAATGCCAGGAGTCCCTGAGAGGGGGTCAGCCAGACCTATTGTCCCAAGAGGCCACATGCAGTTCCCAGCTTGAGGACCTGCCCAAAGATATGAAGTTTGATACTAATTAGTCAATTTTGAGACACTGCTTTTCTGTAAATCCTAGGGCTACTTTGGGATTTTTTTTTTTTAGAGACAGAGTCTCACTTTATCACCCTCAGTAGGGTGCCATGGCGTCATAGCTCATAGCAACCTCCAACTCTTGGGCTTAGGTGATTCTCTTGCCTCAGCCTCCCAAGGTGCCCACCACAATGCCTGGCTATTTTTTTGCAGTTTGGCCGGGTCCAGGTTTGAACCCGCCACCCTCGGTATATGGGGCTGGCACCCTACCCACTGAGCCACAGGTGCCACCCTACTTTGGGATTCTTGAGTTCACTGAACAGGTCTCTTTACCTATAAACCATTCCTCCCCCTCCCAACATGCGCTGGTCACCAGTTTCTAAGACCACTGGGTCGGCCACAATGAGTACAGCTTAGTTCTTCATACACTTGCATACCATAGACCATGAATTCACTCTAGAATACCTTGGGTAGGTTTTTTACATGCTAGTGTCTGTATTATACCCCCCAGAAGATACTAATTCAATTCTCCTGGGGTGTAGTGCAGGTGCTGATGTTTTTAAAAAGCTATCCAGGTGAGGGCGGCTCCTGTGGCTCAGCGAGCAGGGCGCCGGCCCCATATACCGAAGGTGGCGGGTTCAAGCCTGGCCTCAGCCGAACTGCAAAACAAAAAAATAGCCGGGCGCTGTGGCGGGCGACTGTAGTCACAGCTACTCGGGAGGCTGATGCAAGAGAATCGCTTAAGCCCAAGAGCTGGAGGTTGCTGTCAGCAGTATGACGCCACGGCACTCTACCCAGGGTGATAAAGTGAGACTCTGTCTCTACAAAAAAAAAAAAAAAATACCCAG
>CAUYON010182905.1:0-31206 GCA_963573935.1 Arctocebus calabarensis | reverse complement strand
ATTAGCTTTATAGTAGGGCTGAGTACATTGGATACTTTTTCTTCCATTCTTGAGATACTTTGCTAAGAAGAATATGTTCCAGCTCCATCCATGTAAACATGAAAGAGGTAAAGTCTCCAAACACAATAACTAAGAAAATGCCATGAAGGCTATATTAACAGGTCAATGAAAATATTTCAAATTGTATATAATACCAGCACATTGTACCCCATTAATGTACACAGCTATGATTTAATTTTAAAAAATGAGGCACAGTGAAGGCCTCAGCTTGGCAGGTGTCAGAAAAGTAACCTTGAGCCAGATGACAGTGGTATCCAGCCCCTTCCACTCACCTAAATTTACTCAAACCATTCTGAAAAGAAAAAGAAAGGTAGCATTGATTGGTCATCTGCTACAGGCCGTGACCTTTTAAGTATACAGCCCCCATTGAATGGGCACAAGAACTCTTTGACGTGAGTGGAAGTATTCCACCTCCTAGAGGGGAGGGTATGGAAGCTCAGAGGATTTGACCCAAGCCACACATGGGCCTGTGCCAGGCAGTACAGATGGAAGCCAAAGGCATATTTTTGCTCTTTCCACCACATCAGGCTACACCCACTGCTTAGGCTCAATACCCTCAGCTTATACTCAAAAACTTGCACCCAGAGTTCTTGTAATCTGCATGCAAAAGGCCCAGGGAGTGGGAGGTGGGAGTAGAAAGGGAGGCAATGTGACAGGTAAACAGGACCAACTGCAGCCCACAGCTGATCAGTCGCGCTCTCAGGGAGGGTACGGTCGGGCATTCACAGAACTCTCGTTCTCAGACGGACAAACAGTGTGGCGTGTGTGTGTGTGTGTGTGTGTGTGTGTGTGTGTGTCTTCTCTTGCAGGAGATTCTCTCCCTAGGGTGCTCTGTAGGCTCCAGCAGTCCCGCTCTCCTTCCTCCAGAGCTGCCTCCTTGCAACCTCTGGTCCTCGGAGAGGTGGGACAGGGAGGTGACAAGACTGTCCCTACGTCAGCTTCTCTCAGACCCTGGGAGAAGCTTGTCAGGGCAGCTGGGCCTGTACCGCAGCCTTCTGTGAAAGGCCAAGGCCTGGGAAGGCAGCTTGCTCCTTGTCAAACACAACAAAATCACAATAATTAGGATCTGAGAAGGCCCACGTTTTCCCGCCTTCCTTCATGTTCGGACTTCATTTACTGAAAGGAGTTTTATTCTCTAATCCTGCGCTAGGCTAGAGAATAGTTACACATTAGTACCTTTTGAAAATTTAAGACAGTTCCACATTGAGCTGGAAACGTGAGAAAATAAAATCCCAAGAATAGATCATTCATGCGGGGCTCCTAACTCACCTCCCTGGGACTAACTGTAAGTTTTCTCTGCAAAGAACAGGCCAGCATCCTCTCAGGGATGGTATTGCCATATACTGTAATAGCCCAATATTACAACCTCCCTGAAACACACACAGGATTAGAACTGTTTTGAACAATGAACCTGAAACAGGGCCTCTAGAAAAGAAAAGCAAGCCCTGAATGAGGAAAGAACAGATACATGTAGCAGATAGAGTGTAAAACACCATATGAGATAGCCAGTTGAAAGCACAAACCTGCTATCAGAATAAACATTTCCTTCCAGAGCAAGGTGAATCTCCATTTAACAAGTCTCTCTGGCGTGCCCTTAACAATCTCAGCACTTAACAGCCAAACTGGAGGCATCTGTTTTTCCTGCTGAAATTTCCCACCTGGTTGTCGATAGCCCTTTCCAAACACTGGCCCAGGTCTGAGCTCTCCCAGCCGCCTGGCCATCTGAGAAAGGCCGGGAGAGACGATGAACTCCGACTCTCAACGTATGTCCCATTTGAACTTTCTGAGTTTATTTGGGAAGGACATTCTTTAGTTCCACCATTTTTTTTTTTTTTTAGTAAATTTGTTTTAGAGATTTTAAATAGTGAGATCCAAAGCCACACATTTACATTACCAAACTTTATGTCACCAGTAAGTATAATATCTCATATGGGAACCATTTGCTCCATTGTGTAAATGAACACCCACATGCCCTTGAGTAAAGCCGCTCACACAGAGCTGGGGTCTGCCCCCTTCTCATCATACCTCTCCGTGTGCGCAAGTGAGTCGCTTTCTGGCTCAATGATACCCTGCCCACCTCTGAACTCCCCAAACACACATACATAACATGCTTGTGGAGGGACGGCACTGTACATGAACTTCCCTCACTTCCCGAACGCAGTGCTTCTCCTGATGTGACCAGCAGCACCCGAAAACAGCCCTGACCAAGACCCACTGAATCAGAAAACTTGGGGGTAGAACCCCACAACTTGTGTTTTAAAAGCCCTCCAAGTGATTGTAATGCACCCCAGAAGTTTCTGGTTCAATAGGTCTGGAGTAGGGCTCAAGATTTTGCATTTCTAACAAGTTCTCAGGTGATACTGACGCTGCTGCTCTGGAGACCACGCTCTGAGAACCCTGGGTACAGGCCAGAAGTATAGAGACTGTCTCAGGCCGGGCAGTTGGGCAGAGCACAAAGCCCCAAGCAATCTGGGTCCAGAGCCCGGCTTCTTTATTTACCTCGACGCTGTACAGACAGCCCTTCGCATGAGGAATGGGAAGTGGCAAGCTGGCTGTGAATGTGCGTAGGGAGGGTCTTACTGTGCTCAGTGAGCAAAGACAGGGCAAACTGCACTGGACAGTGGGAGAAGCAGCAGCTGGCCTCCCAAACCGAGGACCATAGAGCGAGGCCACAGGTTCGTTCCCATGGGGATAAGTTTGGTTTGGTTTGCTGTTTTACAGCCGCAGGCTGCTTCCTGGCTCGAAGCAAGTGCATGGGTCATTTTGAAAGTTTTGAGATACGAAATCAAGAAACGTAAAATCTGCATGGGCAGAAACAAATGAAGGCCGCTAGCAACACCCATGAGCCGAGCAAGGTGAAACTTGCACCGGTGAGTCAGAAAGGCCCCGCTGACTGTTTCTTGGAAGTGAAATAATGGACCATAAGTCTCTTTCAAAACTTCAGTTGTGACCATGTATTCTGCAAAAGTATACTTTGGTCACAACATTACATCCATACATTTTGCTGATTTGAGACAAATTCATGTCTGAAATGAAAAATAATCTGAACTATATCACTTTAGAAGGATGCCGCGTCATTATCATATTTTCTGATATAAACTACGTTCGCTCATAATCATCATAATTCTGAGGTTGAAATCACATATGCACAGCTGGTCCTGATGGACAGGATGGTGGCCTGGTGTTCTGGGTGTTGAATTTGGGGTTCCAGTTCCCAATGGAAAACAGGCATTGCCTGACCCCACTAGTCACTCCGAGGTGTGCGGCTTCCCTGGGAAGATGGTAAACTTCTCACCGGGGCTGTGGCCAGGAACTACTCAGGGTGGTTAATGACACCATGATGTTGGTGAGTTCTTAGAGATAGAGACTGGTAGAGAAACTGATTCTTGTTATGATGAAGGGCTGAAGTTGAGGGACAGAACAGAGGAAGGGAACAGAGAGGGGGCAGGGTCAGTGGCTCGTCTCGAGTCAGACTATAAACAGCAACAGACATTTCAACCGTGTCTTGTGTAAGAGGCTCCATTGATTCACAAGGTTCCCTAACAGAAGGATGACGAGAAGCTGAGACAGAAAGGGCCCATTCATTCATGCAGAACACCAGCGCCCGGCCCCCATTGGCTCCCGCTGATGGCTCCAGGCTGATGGGGAGGAGGGGGAAGAGGCAGCCGAGGAGGAGGTGGAAATGAAAGAAAATGATGACTACAAGATTGTCGTGAAGAAATGTACAGCTGCGCAGGCGATTGAATGCAAATGTGGCTTCCTGTTTTAGCTGTGTAGTTAACGTTCTCAGATTCATCTATTTTTCTCTTTCTTGTCATCTTCCCCGCCCCCTCCTTGCCTTGTGTTTTTCTAGGCTCCTACTTCTTTTTCCCTTTCCATTCAGCTCCCATCTTCCCTTCTCAAGTTCTTTACCTCTCTGCTAACAGCCACCTTCACCTTCTGGCCATTCACAGGGAAGTGGCTTCTTTCTTCCTCTGCACCCCTTTCATCATCAATTCCATCCAGCCCATTCCTGGCTGGCGTCGGTGGCCGAGTGTTCTCTCCCGCTCACCTGGTAAGGCTTTCTTCCCCCATCCACATTTTCCTTTCAGCTTGATTCTCTCTTCCCCTCTCCTCGCCTCCCAGCCCTCCTCCTCCTCAGCCTCTGCCCCTCCGTGAAAAGGAACAACTTTCAGATGAAGGCAGCCTCGAGGGGCCTCATCGTCCCTTGACGGCTCCTCCTGTCCAGATTCCACACACTGACGGATGTGTAGTCCTTGGAAAAGAAGTTCATTCATCCGCTCTGAGAGCAGAAATGCGGGGTGGGAGGGTGCAGGGATGAGCAGTAGCCATGAGACAGAGGATGGGAAGGAAACTGAAGTTATAAATAGCATAAAAGAAGTTGAAAAAATGTCTAGTATTTTTTCTCTCTTTCTTTATATTCAACACATCTCCGAGGAAATGTGCTACAGCTGGAGAAATCGTTGGTTGCTCTGGTTCTCTGGTCCCTTCCTTGTAACCCCACGATTACACCACAAATGGGTGTCCAATGACACCCATGAATGGAGAGGGCTGGACCACTGCCCCCAAACAATCCCTGCAACGCCTTCATCTGGAAAGCTCGAAAGACAAAGGAGCTGGAAAGGCTCAGGGATCTCACCAGACATGTCCATCAGAGGGAGCGCAGGACAATGGGAGCTACAGCCATTGTGTTTGCGAAGAGATCGCCACCAACTGGTAGGGGCCACAGTCTTGCAGAAGCTACCTGCCATCTCTGAGCTGCAGCCAAGAGCAGATAGCAACCCAGGCCATTCTAGGAATGGTTATTATATGCCTAGATCTTCTCATCCCACCCAAAAGCCACAAGTCTGGGTGACATGACCTTCCTTCCTGCAATTACAGAGTAGACTGTGGGAAGAAGACTGTATTTTGGTGCTATAAATCCTTGCATCGTAAAGCAGTTTCATCCTAAGGGGTTCTTCATATGCTCCACAGACAACACCTCACTGGCCCCGAAATAAAAACATTTTTACCTTCAAGAATGTTGACAAAGAGAAGAATGAAAAATCGCCTCCATGTGGGCGTTCATGTACTTCTGAGTTAAGAAAGAGAAGGGCTGTGTCTCTGTGCCATGAAGAAGTCTCTGATTTTGAGGCTAATGAGTGAGTGTGGAGAGGCCCTCAGCTATTAATAAGACGTTGCTTGTAGCAGACAGAAGCACCACCCAGAGCTGCAAGTGTTAGAGCAAGGCAGCGTTAACATCAGTTGTGCTGGGAGATTGACTCTTTAGCCTTGTGGCATTAATGAGATTCAAGAATTATATAAATATGGATAGAACCATTTTGACCTTTGGCTTATACAAATAAAATCTATTTTGTTTAGCCTTTTAAATTGCTTTTTCATGTCCTCGGATATTAAGTCCTTAATTCTAACCAGTGAACAGGTGCAAAGTCCTGCCAGCCTCCTTGTGAAATGAGTAGATAGTTGAAACATTTGTATTTATGCTTAGAGGAACTGAGACACCGAGGAGAATGTGACAGCATAAATGTTATGCCTGTAATCTAGGGTGGTGACAAAGAATACCTCTCAGACCTCTCAGCTGTTGAGTCAAGAGAATCTGGAACACAGGAATTTATTTCTTTCTGCATGGAGAGGAACTGGGTGACTAAAAGGCCACTCCCCACCTTCCACACCCATCTACTGGGCATTGTGACAGCTTCCCCCATGCCCCTCTGTTTATTGCTGATGAACAATAAAGCATGGACAAAAAAAGCAAACATATTTACTTCTTCACTTTTGTAAAAGTAGTTTACTAACGGATGGTGTAGGTTAAAAAGACACTGAACAAAAACTTTGCCTTCAAGTAACTTTCCAGGCTGCAGCTCCCCCCACGTAATTCCACAGGATTGCATTTTTTGACATGTCTTAGGCTAACAATTCATCTCAGGGGAAAACACGGATTTTTTTGACTGGCTTTTTGGTATTCAGATATATTACCATAACATGGTCTCATGGAAAATTGAACTTAATAGCCCAATTTGAATTGAATCCTATTCAAGCAATCATTTCAGAATCCCAAAGTTCAAATTTAACATTTTGTATTATTAAACAAACAAACAAACCCCCAACCCCAAGCTGTAAATGAAGACTAATGGGGTTTGTGAAAAGCAGAACGACTCCTACAAGCAGACGGAGTTAAGGACTTTGGACGGTCTCTCGGGAAGGTGGGTCAGGAGCTCTCTGGAGGAGCCGGGCCCCGTTCACCAGAGGGCAGCACCATGACCGGATGTCAGGGACAGAGGACAGGAGGGGTCTAACGGGAGAGCCGGGGACAGAGGGACAGAGGAGAAAGAAGCCAGACCCAGGTGGGCAGAGAAACACTGGAAGGAGGTGCCTAATGCAAACGATTATGTCCTGTAAGGTGGCTAGGTAACCCACATTCCTCCGTTTTACCAAGTTCACACTTCATGGCTGCAAAACTTCTAGGCTCTTTGTTAACAGCCAAAGTGGGCGGCTGTCGGGAAATACCCAGTGGGCAGGACTCTGCAAAATAGAGATCTAAAACAACCCTTCTTGACCCCATTCCTAGAGTTTAGTCTTCCTGTGAGAGAATAAAGTAACCCAACATTATTGAGGAGCGCTGGGAATTTCCACGGGAGAGCATCAGTATCCAAGCCTACACAAGCCTTGGGGGCTGTTGTTTCTAAGCACCCAACTCTCCTCGGATCCCACTGTCCTTCACTGTGTCTGTCGCCATTCCCAGCTGAAGCTGTTACTTGTGTTCCTACCTGAGCCACAGTGTTCCAGACCGGTGGGAACTTCCTGAGTGGGCATCTCATCCCGGAAGGGGTAGTAAGGTCTCTGCTGGTGATAACTGGACAGGAAGCCACAGGTCATTTGAGGATCTTCATAAGTGTTGCTAGGACCCAGCCTCTGTGACCAGGAAAATTAAAGCAAATATGTTAGACGAGGAAAATCTCTAAAGTTTAGCCCCAGTGGAGCTATGATTTCATAGTATTCAGCTGCATGTAAATAGGCCCCATGAGCTCAAAGGAATAGGGCCCTGGCCCCATATGCCGGAGGTGGCGAGTTCAAACCCAGCCCCAGCCAAAAACTGCAAAAAAGAAAAAAAAAGGAAAAGAAATAGGAATCATGCAGGTGATCACATAGGTAATAGCAAAACAGAACCATAGGCTCCCTGCTTCCCCACCATCACCACCGCCACCCAACAAAAATAAAAGACACAAGAAATAAGAAGGATTTCCAATGTGGTCTATGTATACCTTTATCTTCATCTATTTCTTCAAAGAATTTGAAGGCTACCCTTTCTAGCCCATGGTTAATAGCAGGGCAGAATATTGATCATGTTAAATTTATACAATCCCGGCTTTTAAAAAAAAATGGTACCTCGCTCCTCAAAAACACCACAAAAGGATATTCTTATAAGATTTATTCCAATAACATAGAACTAGTAGGTTACAAATACCAAAGGAAAACCAAAAAACGGAACTACACAATAAAATTCACTTTATTTTTCAGTTAATCAGTGTGCGTAATCAGTGTTAATGACATTGGTTGCTAGAGAAGAATTTTCTGTTCCTCCCAATATTTGGGGAGCTGCGCTTACTAGTTTTATGAAGTACATAAAATATGCTATCCATTCTTTAAGGAAGACAGATGTGCTATGTAAAGACCATGTTTTCCAGTATTTAAAGCCCCCTTCTTTCAAGCCTTGTATGCATAGATTTAAATCTTGGCTCTACCACTTATAAATGGGCCTAATTCCTTAGTATAAACCTCAGTTCACTCAACTGTAAAATGCTAATAGTAGAAGCTGGGAGCAAAGGTGCACACCTATACTCCCAACTATGTGGGAGGCTGAAGCAATAGGATTTCTAGTAATAGGAGTTCAAGGTCAGCCTGCGCAACATAGCAAGACCCCATTCATCTTGGAGGAAAAAGTGTGTGAATAAAAGTACTTACCTCATAAAGTAGAAGGACTGCATAAAATAATATGTATGAGACATTTATATACAAAGTAAAATGAAGTATGAAATGCATGTAAAAATAGTATACGTGAAAACTGGTCCTTAATATAGTTACTGTCTCAAAATGAGACCCTAAACATTCCTGGAATAGACTAAGTCAGTTACAAATTAAAACACAAAAGGAAAGGCATCAGATTCGTGGAAAGATTTCTTGAGAATACGAGTCTACCCTGACCCATCCTCAACTTTGTTTTCTTTCTTATTGCTACTGTCTTCTGTTAGAGTCTACACAAAACCCCAGCCAAACTCTGAGAATTTCATGTGATTAAATTTTTTGATGTTAAGGTACTAACAAGGGTACTCCCAAGATGGTATTCTCAGCCCTGGAGAGGATCTTGCTGGGCCACAAGAAGAAGGAAGGTTCTCAACCTTCCTAATGCTTTGACCCTTTAACACAGTTCCTCATGTTGCGGTGACCCCCAACCACAAAATTATTTTTGTTGCTACTTCATAACGGTAGTTATGAACCATAATGTAAATATCAGATATGCAGGATGGTCATAGGTGACCCCTGTGAAAGGGTGATTTGACCCCCAAAGGGGCCGCGACCCACAGGTTAAGAACCGCTGCTCTAACTGGAGAGCCCTTCCTGTCCTCCCCCGCTGCTGAGCACGCCACACGCTCGGCACCTCTGTGCTCGAGTCCGCTGCTCACCGCCTGCTCCTTCCCCATTTTGCAATTTAACTTAATTTCAGTAAAAATAACAAAAGAGAGCATACTGGCTCAGACAAAAAAAATGACATTTGAACCAAAAATGTAGAGGAAGGTTCTATGCAGATGCAAAACCTCATCGACTTGTTTTCTATGACATTTGTAAAATCATCCAAACGAGAGCTGGGTGAAATTTCCTTTGGGGCTGCTCATTTTCCAGCTGTGTTGAAGGTGACGCCCTTGGACAGATTGGAGACGCATGAGTTGGCGTACAGGGCTGACATCCTCGGCCTGTGGCAGCCAGGAGGCCTTGAGGAGCGGGATAAGAACGTAAACCGAGTGACGGGAGATTTGCCACTTATACATGTTTAGGGCCGAGAGATTTTCTTCTCGTCAGCAAGAACATAGGATGGAGTTGCAGTCAAAAGATGTTTCCTCCGGCTTCAAATCATCCTGCTGACATTTTATTTAGTACTGGAAACTCCTAAGCCCTTCCTTTGAGTCCCCAACAATAAGCAGGTCTTCAGCAATACTTTGAAAGTGAACCAATTTAAAACACCTTTTCTAGACCGTTAAGCCCAGCTGTGTACTTGTGATGTCTATTTCCGTCTTTTCGTATTCCCTCGGCACCAGTCCCAAAATTCAGCATTAGGTGTCGGAGGCATAAGAATAGGGTCTTGAGCAAGGAGATTTTGGTTCTACATCACATGAAAGAGAACTCTACATTATCCACATCTGTATTTTGGGGGGGACAGACTGTGCATAGTTTGCAGATAGTGATAGATCCTGGGTGGTGCCTGTGGCTCAAAGGAGTAGGGTGCCGGCTCCATACGCCGGACGTGGCGGGTTCAAACCCAGCCCTGGCCAAAAACCTCAAAAAAAAAAAAAAAAGGAGAGAAAGTGATAGATCCTTGTAAGTTGGTCGTAAGAGATAAATAGGGTTTGTGTAAGTTGGAAGTGGGTAGTTTGTTACGGGTCCTGCTAAGAGGGTAGGAACCTAGGAACTTAAATTCCTATTTACAGGGTTAGCTTTTCTCTGCTAAAGAAAGATCACCTGAGAGCAAGGTGTACTATGCAGAGAGGTGCTGAAGAAAAACGATCTGGGTGTCACGTTCAGAGGAGAACAAGGGGGCCTTGGCCTGTTAGTGGGTGAGGTGTAAAGTAAGGACCAGGTAGCTGCCCCGTGGGTCCACTCACAGCCTTTGAATAACGACCGTGCAGGGCATCAGCTTGGTTTGATGTGACTGTTTTTTTCATGGAGTCACTCCTGCCCCCAACCAGGCCTTGTGTCAACAAGGATATCTCTTTTTTTATTTTATAAAAGAAACTCTCTGCTATTTTTTAAGACATATTTCCTCTGTAGCTGTTCTCAATGAGCCAGAGAACCCTGTTTATAAGAATAAGAAAGCAACAGTACCCCACACCTACCATAAACCACAAGCATCGTTGCTATTTGATGCCCTAAAAAAACATGGTTTTTACCTTAGACACCTGTTTGTTAGACATTTCACGAACTGACTTAATAACTATTTCATAGAGTATGAAAATGATATTTTCCTGAGAGAACCGCATCTCCAGTTCCAATTCATTATGAAACTGTCTCAGTTGAGGACAAAAAAGCCGGGTGTTAGTTAGCAGGTTAGAAGTCAGGGCACCCTAACCCTCACCTCATTGCTTGAAAAAGTCACCACCCAAAACAGCTTCTTCCCCTTGAGTCTCGTCATCAGCACCTTCCCTTCCTAACTGCAACTGGAGAGGGGTCAGTGGGATGTAAGCAACTCTCCCAATGTCTGCCGCAGTTTCAAGGAGCCTGTAAAGGACGTGTCCTCAGCCATTCATCCCGCAGGTGACAGTAGAAGGGAACTAACTTACATCACATACCAGCTCAGTGCCCGCTGGTGTGCCAAGCATTATACAGAGACGATCACCTTTAATCATCACTGCAATCTTGTAATATTTTCATCTCCATTTTACAGAAGAATAAACTAAGACTTTAAGAAGGCAAGTAAATTTCCAAAGGCCACACAGCTAATAAAACAGTGGAGACTGAATTCTAAACCAGGTCTGTTTGATTTCAACCTTTCTTTTCTGCTTTATGAACACCATGCGGCTCGATGGCTACGTACAGACGGCTCAGATGGTGGTCACTGTCCATGACAGGTCTTGATGAGTTACGGCAACATGGTTCATGGAACTAATATGCCTGGTGCACCGAGTCTCTGCTGAGGGTAATGCTGATGTTAAGAATACAACATGAGCAAGAAATAGACTCTGACTTTGGAAACACACAGATAATAACTCAGGAAAATACAGCAAGGGGATGTGACAGGATCAAGTCCCAATGTGCAGGGGGCGGGGAACAATGGCAGGGAAGGCTTCCTGGGGGAAGCGGACTAAGGTAATATCTATAAGGTTGAGGAAGATCTTACCTAAAACATTCAATGAAGGGTCAAGAGAATAAAAGAAGAAGCGGCTGACACGCCCAAAGGTGAAAAAGAACCTAGACAATGGTGCTGTGGGGAGTAAGAAAGACTCAGGGAGGTGTTAGAGACATACAGACTGTGTTGTTTGATGTTGATAAGTGTGAGGGAAAGACGTGCCCTTGGGCACTGAGGATGCCTGGAATGGGGAGTGAGACTCCAAGCTGGAGAAGGCGGCCATGGAAGCCACACAGGAATCTGGCCTCAGAAAAAGGCTGCTGGAGGTCGCATTAGAGAAACGTGACATGGTGAACCACTGTGTTCTACAAAGGCTCGTTTGAAGGACCAGGCGGGGACAGAAGGTGAGGAGGGGCATGGTCAGTAGCAGAGTTTGGCTGAGCCAAATTGAGGCTGAGGCAAAAAGAAAAATCAGTAATACCAAGCCTGACTTCCAAATTTTAATTTTTTTCCATAACAACTTTTGCATTAAAGCTGATTTTTCAAAGAACATTATGTGAAGATATTATTCAGCTTGATAACTGAGTTTGGGGGCACCCCATGAGTGCCCCCATCACCTCACCGTAGTTCAGTGACGAAGAAAGAGTTGAATTAGTGCTGTGAGCAGAGAGGTGAAGAGGAAGGTGTGTGGTAGAGGAAAATGCCATGTGATTTTAGGACGGATCGGGCATAGGAAATGAAGGGGCACTGGAAAGCCAGGATGGCACTTAGATAGCTTGCTTCCTAACAGCAAAAGCGATGCGCCCAGGTTGCATAAATAGGAAGGGTGGAAGAGAATCTCCCTCTGGGCTGCGTTTAGCTGGAGAGACAGCACAGCACCTGGGCAGGGGGCCCGAAGGTGGAGGCAGGGTGGGAGGGGAGAGGAGAGAGTCAGTTACCTCTAGCAGCATAAAGGATGGTGAGGCTGAAGATTCAAATAAAACGGCAGTTAAAACGAAAATGAAAGGAACACACAATGGGTCTCTAATGTTACCAACAGTTAGGAGGAGAAATGAGGTGGGGAGGAGGGGCAGCAAAGAAATGCCGATGGAGGCGTTGGAGGAAGAACAGGAAAGCCTACGGGGTCTGGAAGCCAGAGCAGAGCTCTGAGCACCGGAAACCCTAGCAAGTGGCCACTAGGAAAAGGTGACAGATGAGCAAGGGCGGAACCTCGGGAAAACACAGATCTCTGGCCTGTTCGTCACACACGTGGGGAAACAGTGACGAGCTCTTGAGGGACTGGCACGGCTCTCTCTGGTCTCTCAGAGAAAGAAAGCCAGAGAAAGACAGCCAGGGAACCCAGCCCCTGACTGTCCTGTCCACCTAATCCTGGAAACCCAGGAAACAAAGCCGGGCGAGTCTGGGGACTGCTGGGGCAGTGGGCAGACCCTCGGTCCTGCTGTGCTCTGAGAGGAGCACCTGGCACCCACCTCCTCACGGCTGCAGACGCCTCACCCTTCCTTCCCCAAAGGGCTCCTGGGTTGGGACCCAGTGCTGCAGAGCCGGGCACTGCACCTGCCCGGCCCACCTCCCCTCCTCCCTGCCTCTCCTTTGCTCAGCATCTTCCTTCTCTCTGCCCCCCAAAGTCCCACAAAATGGGAAAAGAGAAACCAACAGACGCTTCTACATCAGCAAACCACAAACACGTGGGGACTGTGCACCGTGGGAGCCCCCGGGACCTGTCCCTCCGCTCCTGTGTTTAGCTGCAGGGCCGGGGGGCTGCTCGTTAACCCCCCTTGCTGATCTGTGCGCCACAGTGAGTGCGCTCTGTGCCAGCAAACCAGGCTTTTCTTTGGCTGGTATCAGAATCCCAAGGTTTAGCCTTAGTTCAAGGCCATAAATACAAAAGATACAATAATACTGCTAGATGATGCTGCTTTTTAAAAAATGTCTGAGACCCAGAGGCGAAGCAGAGTCAACACTGGGTAGATGGACACCATGGGTGCTGCCCATGGGGACAGCTGTGTGTTCCTTCCTAGCAGTACCACCATGCTCTGGCAGAGAGACAGACACCAGCAATCCAGGGGCCTGCGTCCAAGTCCTGATCTCCCTGTCAGGGGCTGCGCGACCTGTGCCCTGACCCTTTGCCGTCTATCCTGGCTGTTGCTTCCCGAGGTCTCCGTGATCTCCGAGTTCCTTGCCAACTCTGTCTCCTCCCAGCTGATCCCCTTGTGTTTTCTCCACCTTGTGGCTGACAGCCTTCATCTAACAGCAGGCTGTTGCTGGTTCTCAACCTTCCTAATGCCGCGACACTTTAATACAGTTCCTGTGGGTTTCGACCCACAGGTTGAGAACCGCTGATCTAACACACAGGCCCCCAAGGTGGGGAAGCCTGCGGAGCCAAAAGCTGTCAGAGTCATCTGGGTTCGCCACTTTCGGTGTCCCCTTAACATTTATTAACGTCTTACATGTTTGTCTTCATTCTTCCTTGAAGCCACCCTCCCTCACTGCTCGGGCCCACATTCCTCATGTCTCATGTTTCCGGAGAGAACAGTGGAGCTCAGGAAGGGGCAGAGGCTCTCACCTGGCGAGGGCTCAGAGTACCAAAGACGCCGGCCAGTTCTCAGCTCCCCTCGTGGCACAGGATCGCCCGGGGCACATGGGCTGACGCCAGCACACACCCTATCTAGTTAGATGTGGGCTCCTCATCCTGGGAAGACGCCTGGAGGGCCAGCACTGCCTCGCAAGGACTGTCACAGGCCACCATAGGGATGAGCTGCCTGGCAGTGCTGAGGGGACGCTCGGGCAGCCTGTACATGGCCTCGGAAGGACGCGGGGTGGGAGAAGGGGCAGCTCCCGGGCACATCTGTCCTGCTCCCTCGAGAGTGTGTCTGTCAGGGAGGCGGGTGGGGGGCGCAGCGTCTAGGAGAGGCAGGAACAGACGAAATAGGAAACTCTCAAAGGGCAAGTTAATTTTAGACTCAAGGCCAGGAAATTCTTTTAAAAACAATAGAGTGATGGGCTTGGGCCTTGGTGAAAGTGCAGGGCTGACACCCGGCAGGTTTCTGAGAGAGAAACCATCTGAGGCCCCGAGGAGGGTGTAGCGAGGGGACATCTACTTGTATTCTTATTGCTTCGGTAAAGACCACCTGGGATGAATTGGGGTGATGCAGCGAACCCCAACACTGTACCGCCTCCAACCAGGCTGAGGGCACGGTGGTCTCCACTCATGGCCCAGGCTCAACGTGTCTGAGGCACGGGGAGGGGCAGACTCGTCCCGGGGCCCGCAGGTGGCCCTCTTGCTCAGAGGTCTCAGGTGAGATGCGTGTCATTTGTCAGCTTCCAGCCCTGCACACTCCTGGGCTGCCCCTCACTAGCATGAAGCCTTCAGACGCCCAGGGCCACCACGGGATGACAGCTTTGCTCCCATAGTGTGGACGGAGGGTGAGGCTGGCTCAGAGCCTTGTAACAGGTCACGGGTGGTAGAACGTGCCACGGCCAAAGACCATCCAGCAATTGCAATTTGCTCACCAGTCTACTAAAGGAAATTCTGATATTTTTCCTAAATCGGGGAAGGTCAATTTGTCATAAACAAGGCATAGGAACACAGGAATGAAAGCCTGAGGGTTTTTTTTATATCACACAAAATCTTTAAAAAAAGAAAAAATAAATTTGATAGGCAGGAGCTGCTACGATCTGAATGTGTTCCACATTCCCATGTTGAAATTTAATCACCGATGTGATAGTACTTACAGATGGGGCCTTCAGGATGAGGGCAAAACCCTCCTGGATGGAATAGTGCCTGGACAGAAGGGCTGGGGGAGTGGGTCCAGCCCCTCCTGCCCTACCCCCCCGCCACGTAAGGACCTGGAAACAGGTACAAGCCTGGAAGCAGAGACGGCCCCACCCCAGACACTGCCCTGCTGACGCCTTGGTCTGGGACTTCCCAGCCTCCAGAGGTGTGAGCAGCAAGTTTCTGCTTTTGATAAATTGCTCACTCTCAGGTGTTTTACTATAGCTGCGCACACAGACTAAGACAGAAAACTCAGCCAGGAGTCAGGGGATTGGGACCAAATTCCATCCCCTGTCAGTTTTGCATACTTGATATTGAGAGAGGGTGGGGGGTATTTTTGGAGGGAAGTTTTCTGTTTTGAGGGGCTTCTCTGAAACAGGATCTCTGCCACCCTGGCTGGAGTGCACTGGCAACGTCATAGCTCGCCACAACCTCAAACTCTGATCCGCCTCCTTCGGCCTCCTGTGTAACTGGGTCTACAGAAAGGCCCCACTACACCCAGCAAATTTTTCTATTCTATGTAGAGATAGGGTCTCATGCTTGTTCCTGGTTGGGAACTCCTAGCCTCAAATGATCCTCCTGCCTCAGCCTCCTAAAGGTCTAGGATTACAGGTGTGTGCCACTGCACCCAGCGTGAGATGGTTTTTAAGTTGTGGTTTGACTCTGAAATTCTCTAGTTTGTGCTGATTGAACTTAGTCGCTTAGAGAAGCCCCACTTTCTAAGGTGCCGGAGAAAATATATATCATTGATTTTTCTCCTTACATTTCTACGATGACCATTAAGAGTTATAAGTATAAATAATTTTCTGAAACATTGCATTTTTTTCCAGCAGTCTTTCCCAGGATAAAGTCAACCCCATTCCAACAACAAGAAGAAAAATCCATTTCTAGTTTCCATTTAGATTCTAAATTTCTTTTTGTATATTCCCACTTCTCTAATCCCCCATACCCTATCTAAGGCTCTCCAGGCATCCCAGAGAGAAGGAACTGCCCTGAGCTTCATGCAAGTGAGCACAGGCACTGTTCAAAAAGTGCAGGGACAGCACAGTGACCCCACTGTGAACATGGCGAGGCCTCCACAGGTGAGGAGGGAGCCCAATTAAACTGCGATTACTCCGGATAAGGGGAGTAGGTCTGTTTACACAATGGGGTTGTAAACCACCAACCCAGCACAGAGAACTTTGATCTGGTGGCAAGGGAGCTATTTCTCATGCAGAGTGGTGAAGCAAGGTTTCCCAATGGGGATGTCTTCATCTTCTCCCCAGAAGCCGCACCTTGTTCTGGCCACACCCTGGCACGGACCCGAAGTAGGAAGCCTCTGCACTTCTCCCCCCAGACACCCACCTAATGCAATCAAAAGTCTAGAATTAAAAGACGCTAGACAATGGCTAAACAGGGGACAGGAATTAACTGGGGCGTCTTTGTGGAAGCACATGATAAGCATTTTCTGCTGTAACCATCACCATGACCCTCACGGCAAGCCGCACTCTGCCTGTTTCAGAGATGAGGACGCTGTGGTTCAGAGAGGTTAAGTAATTTGCCCACGGTCATGTGGCTAAGGAGTAACAGATGTAATTTAACCCAGGTCTTTCTGACTCTGAAGCCCAAGTGCTCCATTATAAGTGGCTGAGAATCACAGCATAGCTGCCTGGCTCAGGACCACAGGGGCCACCGAACATCTGGTGTGAAGGAGACAGAGTAAGCGGGGTCCCCTCCTGCCTCTCGAGAGGCCCCAAAGATAGAAATAGAATTCTGTACATCAATCTATCAATCAATCAGTTAATCCTGGAGGAGAGAAAGAGAATGCACAAAAGATCTCTTTGGAAGGGAGCTGAGTTGAGGGCTGCAGTTTGTACTTAAGAAAGCCTTAAGGCCAGCTCCTCCCCCTTGCTGGAATCAACCAGAGATTCAGCCAGCTCAGCAGCGACCAAGTCCTACTGGAGCCGCCCGGGAAGAATGGAGGCCAGCGCCCCTGACCGACACCTCCCTGCAGCCTCCCCCTGACAGCCAGCATGACATTTCCCTTGCTCTCATCATTCAGGGATCAGATGTTTGCTGTAACCCTGACTTCGCATCGTTTTATATTCTGTACAGCAACAGCAAATACATGTCTCATAAATGGGATCCCTCTTCCACAACTCCAAAGTTTTTCATATCTTGAATTCACAAATTGAAAAAACGACTTTAGTTGGGCAGTTTCTGAACCCCCGTTTTTATCCCCCAAATATAGACACCGTATTCATAAGAGAAGCATGTTGGATCTAAAGGAAATGAAAAAGTGGTGAATTGTAAGTCCACCCTCAAACTTTTAGGGATGTCCTCTAAACCCCGAGCCTAACTATAAGGAAATGCTGGCACTTTGGAATATTCATGTCACCTCTTGGGCGGCCGGCATGTTGTGTGATCCAGCACTCTGGGAAGCCACTCTGCCCCCCATTACTACGTCCCCCAATGGTGGATGTGCATGGGTAATGCTGTTTTCTGAACAGCCCAAGCTGCTTCCTGAAGTCCCCATGGCCTGGGGATTGCTAACCCCAAGGACGCCCTGCACAGGTCCCCGTGCCAGTGAGACAGTCAAGGCTGGGGTCAGAGGGCGCCCTGCAGAGGTCCTGTGTCCGTGAGACAGTCCGGGCAGTCGCAGCGAGAGCACCAGCCGGCTCATTCCCACCTCCCTCTGCTCCGCCAGCACTGGGGCGGGAGGGGGAGTGACGCACACCAGGACAAAAGGACCAGCCTTGGAGGGACTTCCAGGGCTGGCGGTGGGCTGAGGCTGCAGGCAGCACAACAGGAAGGAGGGCTTCCTCCCCGGGTGAAAGGCCCGGACACCAGCCAGATAAGTACCTGGAAAGGTCGCCCTCCCACGCAATGGCCACACAAATCCGAAGCTGTTGTTCCTCTACCTCCCCGGCTGTGACATCACTTCATTCATCATGGCCTCCCAAGGGGGCTGGGCTTACGAGTAGGAAAACATGCGTCTTGCTTTTGATAAACTCCCCCTGCGGCAGAGAATGTGAGGGTGGCGTGGACCCTAACAACCGCGGCTGTGATTATTTTTGAGATTTCTTCTAGTATCGCAAAGGACCAAATAAAGCTAAGGCAGTCTCTGATGCAAGAGGCCTGAGACTCCCCGGGCTTCAGGCCCTAGCAAACATTCCTACCCTGTTTTTGGGTGATCGTTTACTGGCCAACTAACCCAGCACATCAAATAGAGCCCCTCGGGGCAGGACACAGCCTCACTTTCTTCTCTCTTTAGATTTCTCTAAAGCAATAATGTTAAGTCCCCAGATGCCCTGCACGCACAGTGCCACCTGCCTTCAGCTGCATCTGGACTCCAGCAGCAGCTTCTCCGTCTCAGCACTCCTGGTATTTGGAGCCAGTTAACAGTCTGTCCTGGAAGACCACCCTGTGTACCTCGGTGGGTTTAATTACACCTAGTCTTCGCCCTCTGAAACCTGCAGCGCTTCTCAAATTTTGACAACCAAAGCTGCCTTCAAACATTGCCAGATATCCCCTTGGGGACCAAAATCTCTCCCCTGCTGAAAACCCCACTGGCCTCATGGTTTTCCTTCTACTCTCAAAATTGCTGTGCCTGGGATGGAGCTTCTTTTCTTGGTGGCTCAGACTAATCAAAGTAGAGGGTAGAGTACCAGGTGAGAGGACCTGGATTATTGGATTAAGCACCAGGGGCTGAGCTCCAGCAGCCATGAGAGGTCCTGGGGCTGTGATCATCTTGTCAGGGGAGCTAATGAGTTGGCCTCACTCCTGCAGGAATCTCGGACTGGGGCTGAGTTAGGGTTACTTGCCATCATCTCTAGAGCCAATGCCCCCTGGGTTATTTTGTAGGCCAATTTACAGATTCTCTGTTTATTACAGCTCAGCCTAAAGTGGGAGGTTATCTGTTAGAGCTGGTTTATTGAACTCGAGCTTGTACTAATCAAGAATATTTACTTGCTTATTTTTGTTGGATAGAGAAAGAGAGTATGTGAAGAAATTAAAGGACTTCCTTGCCTGCTCTGTGGTTCCAAGAAGTTGGCTCATTTCAGTGATGGAGAAACCGAGGCCCAAAAGAAGTTATAAGAGAAAGCGCTAGAACAATAATTTAGTGGCTCTCTTATGCAACTTTCTGCTTTTATTCAAGCAACTTTGAAATTTGTAGTAAAAAGGAGCTCACATATACATAATGTTTTTCAGACATGGCTGTCAGGGGTGGGTATAGGTAGGTTCTTTGTTTTAAAATCGATGAGAAACATTCAAAACATATTATCTAAAAATATCCACTGTGTTTGAATGGGAGGAGGGGCCTTTAGCTGAAAACATGTAATTAGATTAATTCATTTTTTAGGATTTTTATATCTGCAACTTGTACGTTTATAGTATTTTTTAATTTCATTGTCTAAAATAAAATAAGTACATATTTATTTGTGTGGCATTCCTTTCTTAGCTAAGCTACTAGTCTGGTTTAGCTTGATTGTAATACTGGTAGAGAGAATTAACATGGACCAGCTTTTAAATCTTTTTCAAATCAGTGACATATTTGGCCCTAGAATCACAGTATCATTATTTGTTTTCATAAATCTCTACAGTATTATCTTTAAGAAAAATGTAGTGTCATTTCTGTCGATTTCGGATGTTAACCTCTACGCGAGGAATAGGAGGAAAACTTCTCTGGCGACTTCTCCAGCCCTATGTGTGACCTCAAACTGGAAGTCCCTTGGCAACACTCACTAAGCAAACGTGTGACTCTGTGTCTGAACTTGTGTAAGTTGTATGTGCTTGTGGACGGGGAAGTGGGGAATGAACACATGCTTTCTGATCCGAATTTTGAAGAATGGTAGTGAGTGGTGCTCACATTAAAAACAGAGGCCCTTTTATAAAAAGAAAAACACGGTATAAAGATCCAGTGAAGACAGAAGTGTTAATTGTCCTAAAAAATGTGTCTTTTCCTTTGAACACAGAATAGCTGCTAAGAAATTATTTTTAACTCTCTAGAAAAGAATTTAAAAGATCATTTAATATACAATTATAGTGAGAGGCTTCCAGTGTTGAAAATTAAACAGAGCCCCTGGCAGAACCAAGATAAGGTAGGGGAGCTCTAGCTGGTGGGTGTTTTTTTAGGTCTATAAATGTTGAGAAAAGTTAATAACAATGATGATAAATGTATCTGTCCATTTTGAGAGTAAAAAGAAAATTCAATATTTATGATGGCCATCTTTGTATAATAGCAGAATTTAGAAAGAAGAGCTAATGACACCCTGAAGTATCATTTAGCATTGGAATAAATCAATGACAGCAGGGGAGGATCTCTTACACAGTAAATTGTTAGGAAATTTATCAAAGCGTGCCTACTGACCGGCAGATAGTGTGGGCAAGGGTCTCCTTACCTATGGACAAAAAGCTTTATCTAGTCCTATGTTAACATTCCATTGACCTCCTTTATTCCAGGATTCATAAAATTCTCCCATAAATTTATTGTCCCATCTCATCTTCACTTTCAAGTTGTGATGAGAAAACTTGCGTTACTGAGATTTTAGGTCTGAGGCCAAATGCGAGTTAGGGTTTGATGTGAATGGGCCTAAGGTGCATCGACACGTGAAAACTCTTTATCACCTGAACTGAGCAGGGGAAACCAGGGGCGTTCACTGTTCATTAAGTTTGAGTCAAATTCTCTGAAATACAAATGTACTAAAAACTCTTCTTGACAAATTCTCCAACCTTGGATGTTTCTTTAGATGCTGATAAAATGATAGATCACCTCACAATTGAGCTCCTGCAAAAGATTCGAAGCTGAGTCCTGCCCTGGAGTTCAGGCCCCTGGCTTTTCTGTCTAGGTGAGGTCAGGGCACAGGATGCCGGGGTGGGGAGGAGGGAGCTGAGTGGGCAGGGGGAGGAGGGAAGGGACCACCACTCACCACTGCTGCAGCACGAGCTGCTGAGTACGGGGCAGGGCTGCTCACCACGGAATCCACAAAGTAGCTCATCCTGTTCTCGGCACCTGTGCAGGAGAAAGCGTTTGCTGAGCCACTGCTGCTCAGGACACGTGGCCTAGAGCCCGCAAGGGTCTAATTCCTGGAACCAGAAGACTCCTTAGGAACCAACCAAGCAGTTCACTTTGTTGTGTGGCAGAGAAGGAAGCTGAAATTCAGAAAGATAAAGTGGCTGAGCCTCAGCCCAGAGCCAGCAGACCTAGTCCCCCGGCTGCAAGGTAAGCTGGATAACAGGTTGTATCTGCGTGCTTCGGACGGCTTGTGCGGGATTTCTGGGCAGTGACAGGTCTTGTGTGATGCGCATTTTAAAATACAATTTCCATCCATTTTCACCCTTCCCCACCCTCAGCCAGGCCTGGCACACAGCAGGCACACAATTCATAGCTGGGGCTTAAATTATTTGATCAGGAATAAATAGAGAAAGGATCGGAGAAATAAGGATAGAGACAGTTCACCTACAAAGACACTCAACCAGTCCTAAAGATGCAGATAAACAGAGAGAAGCCTTGCAAAAGGGAATGAACATTATTCATCTTTAAAAAAAAAGAAGGGGTATTTAATAACTCTTGTCGAGAGCTATTATCTACATTGAAAGTATGAAAGATCAGAATGCTTGAGGAATGTTCTAGAAGAAGAGATTTTCCAGCTAGCTGCTGGTCATGATTACATAGAGAACATTTCTGTTGACCTAAAGGCTTTCTACAGTGCATTGGTTTACATGCTTTCATACATTTAGTACCATATGCTAAAAAAAGGTCTTTCTTAAATGATTTAGGACCTTTAATTCCTGGGCATATCACACATAGTCTAAATTCCTATTGTTAGGAAGTGACATTTCAACTTCACTGCTCTCCAGTTTATGTCTGTCTGTTCTTCTCCTTCATTCTTATTAACATTTAAAGCAATGGACACATTTCAAAAAAAATAAAGAGCACCAAGGCTGGACAGACCTTCTTCCATATGAAGGGCATTTAAATGGTGCAATCTCATGGGCTTAGCAACACAGAACTCCACTGCCCAAGGGCTACAATTACAAAGCCACTAATATCAGATGGCTGAGAGATGTAAAGACATAATATTCCAGAACTACGGGTTTTGTTTTTAACTAAAACTTTGCCTTTTTATGTTGTCTTTTCTCCTAAAGGCAGACATGCCATCAAAATCACATGAATTGTTTTTTAAGCAAATAACTAAGGGTTTTGGATAGCTAGGTTATGTTGTTCAAGGCCCCCATCTCTAGTTTTTCATATAATTTTCCCATGGTTTTATGTCTGACACCAAATGCGAGTTAGATTATGGTATGAATAGGCCTTAAATTGCATCAAGGAATTTTTCAAGGAATTGATCTCTACAGTAGTAAAACAACCCCCAAGAAAAGCTCCTTAGTGACAGAGCTGAATAGTAGAAAAAGATTGAAGTACTCTAGTCTGGGGACATTGTCAACACCTACATTACGGTCTCCTGTCCCATGTTTGTTTTTGAGAACAGTGAGCAGCTATGGCATGTCAGACCCCGAGCTGGACATCGGGCATGAAACACAAACAAAATGCACATGGCCGAGATTAGCTTAGACCTATGCTGACCAGACACTGTGAGGGTGACCCAGAGAGCTCCACGGCCCCTTCCCAAGGAAACATTTCCTATTTTTCATCTTAAACATCAAGTTTTAAAATCCTAATGAAATCATCATCAAACAATATATACCTACTTCCAGGTTACATGGGTGAAACTTCAGAGTTGACCAGATTCATCGTTTCATAATGAAAACTAGCTTAACTATGATAAGTTTACACGGGGTAATCAACTGTTCTTAGGAAGAAAGAAAAGATGATATCTAAAGAAAAGTTGATCACCCTTCTGGGGTCCCACATGGCAACTTACACCTTTTGGAAGTTAATACCGTTTGGAATTCTACAGAGGGAAGGAATTTTGCTTTATGCAAGCTGTTCAACCCTCTGATTTCCTCCAAAAGACTCACAGACTTCGAATATAGTAGTCACCCAAATCTACCGGGGATCCCAAGGCCTCCAGTGGGTTCCTGAAACCTTGGGTAGCATACACAAAATTGGATGCTAAAAAGTAAGGGTTTTAGATATGTTTTTTTCCTATACATACGTACCTATGATCAAGTTTAATTTATAAATCAGGCACAGTAAGAGATTAGTAACAATAATTAATCTCTCTCTCTTACTTTCAAACCATGGTTGACCAAGGATAACTCAAACTTAAGAAAGCAAGAACTCAGATGACAAGGGACACTGCTGTATTTACCTGACAACCATGGAGTAGGCTTCCTTTCTTAGGAACATGCTTATTCATTTAGTAAATAATTACTGTGTGCCTACTATGTGCCAGGCACTGTCCTGGGCACTTGAGATTCTCTGGTAAATAAAGAATCCCGACCTCCTGGCCCTTAGCTTCAATCAGACTCAGGACAGAGCTAAGAAGGACACAGTCTCCATCTTCAAGCAGTGGAGAAGACAGTATGACATAATGTGATGAGTCGTTGGCCCGCAATATGGAAAAAAAAAAGCAAATAAGCCATCAGTACGGTTGGGTGCGGAGAATAGGAAATTATAGACGATTACACGGAACGAAGTGTGACCACATGGCCCTATAAATCACCCCTAGACTTTCACAAGCAGCAAAGGACCTTCCGCCCTCTGAATGCCTATTTTACTTATATATTTGTAGGAGAAAGAACTTTTGAAATTGGCAGCCACATGCTGAAGCCCAGCTCAAAGACACAGAGAGTTTCGGTCTGCGGGCCAGACAACTCCTCCTCGCTACAGCACACTTGGAAAAGGATTCAGTGGAAATATGTTTTCTCTTCTAATTGACAGAGTGAGGGGAGAAACCTCTGGCCCAACATCTGGTGCACTCTGTGCTGGGCTGTGTTCTTGAAGCTATGACTATATGAACAGCACGTCCCCTGGGGAAAGGCCCTTTGCCCAGAAAGGAAACTGACGAGTGGGAGCTGCCAGGGCTCTCCAGGGCTGTCATCTCAGGAAATAACTCTGGGACAGAAACGGATTGCTGCTTTATTATTTTTTGGAGAAAGAAAAAAAGAACCCACCCTTTTCCCACTTGTAGATGGTGATACAGAACAGCTGCTGGAGACATAAACTCTTTCAGAAGTAGAAGGAGTGTTTAGGTGGATTTTTTGTGGACTTTTTATTTTTTTTCCAGGATTTTTGGCCAAGGAGAATTCCTCCCACATGGCAACTGATTGGACATCAGCTGGACAAACTTTTCATCTTGGCATCTGCACATGTTTATTACCTAAATACAAAGCAACTGTGTGATTCTAAGATTTATTCCAACCAGGAAGCATCCGTGAGACTTGTCTGGATGATGCAGAAAGGATTTGGATACTTGGCAACAGAGGCTCCTAAAGAGCTGAGTTCATTTTTCTTGAATGAGACCAGCACCACCAGAACCGCAGAGTAAGTGGGTCCAAAGTGAGGCTGCCGGACCCTGGACTGTGGCCTTCAATGCCTCCCTCCCCACGCCCCCACCTCTCTGGGCCCCCGTTGCCATGACCACTGCACCCTCCATCACAACGGGAAACTCTCTGCTCTTCTCTGGAACACACTATGTCAGGTCCCACTGCCCTGCCCTTCTGATGCCATCACCTCTGCTAGAAATGCCCGCCCACCACCTACTCCTCATATCTTGGGAACCCTGCTCCTCCAATGTTTAGCTCAGCTCAGAAGTCGCTGCTGCCTGGAATCTTTCCTGACCACTCCCCCGACCCCAGCCAGAGCGGGACACATTCTCTATGTTCCCCAAATGTATTTCTCTCATTGTGCTTATCACATGGTTTATAAACATCATTTTCTGTTTATCATTCCCACTAGATTCTGAGCTATTTGAAAGTAGGCCTCATGCCTTTTTCAATTTTTTTGTCTCCAGCACTTAAGACAGACTGTGGGGCATAATAGAAGCACATTATTTTAAAATCATGGATAAATGATAGGGCCTTAAACAAGGCTGGATTCAGTTCCCTTCAACTCTCTCCCTGCTCAGCTGTATGTCTAGATAACCTTGACATCAGGTAAGGGTTTTCGTTTGGGGTTATGTATTCTTAAAGGAAAGCCCCTTTGGGTAAATACCAGTAAACTATACTTCAAAACATTTTTCTTCTGAAGTTTTAACAAGTTTATTGCAAAAATTAAAATAAAAAATACACCAAAGTCTCACATGGGCATCAAATCACCCCAAAGCTCACCATCTAAAAATAATTATACTAACGTTTTGTTCAGTATTCTTTCATTTTGTTGTTGTTGTGTTTGTTTGTTTTTATTTGAAACAGGGCCTTGGTCTGTCTCCTGGGCTAGAATGCAGTGGCGTCATGATTATTCACTGGAACCTCAAATTCCTGTGCTAGAGAACGCCTCCTCCCGCAGTCCTCCAAGTGGCTGAGACTTACAGGCACCTGTCACCACAACCAGCTATTCTTGTAGGGATGAGCACCTTGCTTTTGCTTAGGCTGGCCTCAAATTCCTGTCCTCAGATGATTTTCCCAGCTTGACCTCCCAAAGTGCTAGGATTATAGGCCTGAGCCATCATGCCCAGCCTTTCTTCTGGGTATTTTTTAATACATCTGTACAAATAGATATGACACATACATGTGATCATAATTTCATACTATCCCCTACATGATCTTTTGTAACCTGTCACTGACATTTGACACAGTGCTATGGACTTTTTCCAATGTAAGTATTATTACACAATTAATTTGTCCCCAATTTCCTGCCATTATAAAAATTCCTAAAGTATTTGATATTCTCAATACATGCCTAATAGGAGTGCTGTCGGGACATAGGATGTGTGTGCTCCATATCTGAGTAAATATTGATAAACAGCATTTCATAACAGATAAGCCAAGATCATGGTCTCACTGACAAAGGCACCGTGCTTTAAATTTCACCCTCCAGTCTTCATGTCAGCTGCACAGGCCCGGAATTACGGCTAAAACACCTCCTCGTGTGAAGACTGCACATGGAGAATACAAAAGTGAGAGAAAGCTGCGGCAGAAAGTAGAGGTTTTTGCCCCACCCTTTTCTCTTTGTAGGCTATGCAAAAATTTGGATAGATTTACAATTAAAATTTCTCCCAATGCCCAACAATTTAGGCTATCCACCAATTTTTACAGAAAAGGATATCGTTTGGGCTTTGAACACAGGAGAGAAAAAAATTGGCTTCCAAAACCACCAGCCATGTAAAGGAAACTAGCTCCAAACACCAGCACCTTTGCAAAACAATACCCTTGTTATCAAGGCGACATCTTTAATTGTCAACATATAGCCTTTCGTCTTTCTGAACACGACATTAATGTGTCGTTAAAGACTGTCATCTCAGGACAGTTCTAGGGACCTCCGTGATCCTCCTCCGGGGACTGTAACTGTACCACTGTAACAAAGTTCACCATCCTTCCTGTCTCTGGGTCTGTTTCTGCTCCTGAATCATGAGTTCCTTGAGGGCAGGGATGACACGTGTTGCTTAACTGAATGAAGGAACTAGAGTCCCTAGGTGCTGTGCCCGTGAGTCAGTGCACAGGCACATCCAAGAGGGTGACAACAGCTTCAGGACCCACAGAAAAGTCCCCACCAATGAAGGCTGCCCGTGTGCAATCCTAAAGTTAGGCTTCTTAAATGTTATCTACAAGCAAGACTGTCACATGTCTCTTGTGACACTTCTTGCCAGGGCCCAGGACTGGCCAGGTCTCGGGCCCGGCTTAACTAGGTACCAGACGTGGGCTGCTAAGTCACCTTGCTCAGGTTCAGCTTCTCCTAGGTGCCTACGGGCTGTCTACTTTAGCTGGAGAGAGAGAGAGAGAGTCTTAGAGAGAGTAAAGCAGTCTCCTTAGAAAGACAGACCTTAGTCTTTAGCGGAGCTTGGTAATCTACAGCAGAGAGAAGCCGTCCTCGTGTTCTGCAGGCAGGAGAGGAGACAGAGCCAGAGTAAGCAGGTTTGTGAAAGAATGCACATGCTCCCGACTGCCTTCTCCTCCAGCCTAATATAAGGCTGATCTCGTGCCGCTCAACAGCACAGGTGTAGAGACTGCCCATTCACCACTGCTCACATCTCGCGAGCTCTCAGGCTTGTTAGAGCTAACTCCCTCTCCATGCCCTTTCCACCCAGGTATTCCATGATTGAGCAACACAGGTATTTCTTATCACTCTCACTCCTCCTAGCCATAGGCTATATGGGCTCCAACACAAGATGGTATTTTTCTTGAAACTAATGGATGTTCCAGATTGATGAGCTTCTATCTGTCCTCCATGTTTTTCTTCTAGTCTCACAATAATCCACTTGAAGCTTTCACAGCATTTTTCTAGATGTCTCCCCTGATCCGTCCGTGTAACAAACACTACCAAGTCTGACGCTCTGATAACTCTAAGATATATCTTACTTAGAAAGCTGGACATCCCTCACTATCCCATGGAAACTTTGGTTTTTTCATGGAAACGAGAAAAGATTGGAAGAACTTGATATGGTTTCTCTGTCTGACCTAATTGACCTTATTTTTTTCCCCCAGTACAGTAGTAAATATTCCTTCTTATTCTAAGGAGCCAGCACTGCCCAGGGATGTGATCTTCTGAATCAGGTGCTATGGCTTCCGTATCTTAAATGAAGTCCACCCATTCTGTTCCCAGAGCAGCCACTCACAGCATAACCGACATCTCAGCCCTCCTTCTCCCTAGTTGCGCTGGTAATTATTCCCCCAACCCTCAGTGAAGTGAATGTGATTCATGTTCATTTCCTATTTCTCTAAAAATAAATGCATCTCCTAATAAAGCTTAACACTTTCAAGCCCTATATGAAGTGGCATAGCTCGAGTAACCAGTCTCAGAATACTAAAACAGACTTATGTTATTATAGTATTACAAGACTATTGTTTTGCCCTTTCTCAAGTCATAACTCACTAGTACATCCTGAAAAGTGAGATTAAAAAGACAGTTTTCCTCTGGTGTAGCATAACGGTTAAGAAATAAGGAACGCTTCATGGATTATTTTATAAATTTCTCCTCACCAGAAGCAAAACCTTCACATTAAAATGGAGAAAGGGTGTTGTCAACAAAGGGCGGAAAGGTGCTTTTTACCACAGGCATCAAAGGAACATTTAAAACCCTGCCTGGGAATTGAACCAGGACAATGCCAGCGCTAGTCTTGGAAACCTTTCATACCCTAGTGATTGACTTTTTCTAGCCAATCTGCCTTTGTGTGAGAACATCTTCTAGAAGGCAAAGGTCAAATTCAGTGAAACCTTTTCAGTAAAGGTGGCTGTGGTCTCTGTCCAAATGCTATTCCTCAAATCCTGTCTGTAAGTATGAAATTCAAACAATCACATTTAGAGGAGATACTCCAGTGCCATGAACACTGTAGGACTTGTAAATAACTGAATTAAAAAAGCAGGATTGTTTTTCACTAAGAATCTGGAAACAAAAAAGAATCAGTGGGAGGAATGATATTTAGAACTCTGCTTCACAATAATGGCTGTCCTGGAGGTCAGGGTGTGGAGCTACTTGGCCAAATCAAACCCAAAAAAGGGCAGCAAGACTAAAAATATCAACTCTAACCCAGTGCCTGCTGCCAAAGAAATCTCTCAAGAGCCTAAGATTTTAAATAATTTTTAACTCATAGCGTGTGGAGCATGTTGAATTCAGTCTAGAGTTTAGATTTGGTTCTGGCTCTTAAGGACCTCTCAACAGAACTGAAAAGCACCATAAATACAGACAGATATTGGGAGAGCGATTCAAGGGGACTGGATCATTTTAATAACACCCCTTTAAAATGGAAGTAAAAGACACCAGCTGCCTTAGATCTCCCAAATCCGGCAAGCAACTTTTTGGACTATATCTGATTGTGATTTTCATGATGGAGTTCCATTTGTTTTATAGCCCAAACTGTAAGGTTCCAATTTCTCAGTATAATGCTTGACAGCTTGCTGGCATTCTTATGTAAGAAGGGATTTTTCAAATTCAATAAATTTTGGAGTTGGAAAAAAACTCATCCAATCTGTGCATTTTCTATTTGAATGAACTGAGCATTAAGGGTTGAGCAGTGGTGAAGAACTCTGAAGTTCCACACTATGCCAAAGGCAGAGAATGGCCTCAGGCAAATTCTTAACCTCACAGTCTTAATTTCCTCAGCCCTAAAATGGAAAGAATAAAACACTTTCAGGATTATTGAGGAGAATTATACAAAATACTAGTACTTAGCAGAGTGCCAAAATGATCGATCAATATTATTATTATTACTATTGCTATTTTATCAATTAGTGCCTGGTAACTAGCAAGCATTTTTTAACTAGTAGTACTAGTAGTTTATATTATTTTTTTCCACTTCACTACTCATCAGAGCTAGAACTCAGATGGCTTCCATCCATTCCTAACCTCTTACTCTAAGGTCTTACATTTAAATTGTCAAAAAAGGATTCTCCTTCTTAATCACAGGTCAGGTAGCATTTGTGAAGAATTTTGCAGAGGAAAAGAGCCACAGTTTCTATTGGATGGTAGTCTGTGGCGTTGTTAGGCCTAAAACCAAGAAACAAGCATTTTTCTTACAGTGAGGAACAAACTCTTTGAAAGATTGCATAGCAAAACATTGGGAAATAGTGCGGCTTCCTGAGTTAAACCAACATCTTTTTGATATAATGTCAATCTTCTGTGGAGTAACACTTTGGCAATTAGACATGACTATAAGGAAGTAGTAAAGTGCTGCAGACAATATTGCAAGTCGTTCTGCTTGTTTTTTTGTTTATTTGTTGGTTTTGTTTTTGCTTTCCCTACAGTAGTGCCTCCCAAACTGTAATGTGCATATAAACCACTGGTGAGGTGATCACCTTGCCAGGCGGGACGTCTACCAAGCTGACGCTGCCGGTCAGAGGGCCTCCCTTGAGCTGAAATGTTGCTTGTGCACGGACTTGGTGAAGGTCACGAGTAACTCTGATAAGGTGAGTGCCAAGGCATCGAGGCCAAGCAGAAGCTGCAAACCCCACCAGCTCAGGACCTCTTGTCTCTCCACGGCCAGGAGAGACAGCCCAGCCTTCCCCCCTCTCCTAAAAGACATGGTTCTAGTTATTTTATTTAGCCTCTTATATCAGAAACTGGCAGTGGTTCTCTCGCCCATAGACAGGAGCTATTTGGATTAAAGATCATAGGAAGAATCAAAAGATGGTTCAGAAGCCTGATCTGCACCATAGTTCTCACAATTTCAAAAGACTCAAATCGCTTAGAGACTCTTTGTACTATATTTTGCAACATTCTGTGCATCTGGAATTATTTCAAAGTGAAAGGCTGTAAAAATTTCTAAAAGACTAGAATGCTGGTGTTTTCAATTTTTTCAAGTCTATATGTTTTCTTGTTCCCCACTGATAATATTTTCCTGACATTTGCACTAAGTGTTTACTGCTTTACTCTCATCCTGGTAAGTACTACCTAACCTGTCGCCTCTGAGAGCTTGAGACAGCACCAGCACTGAAATATTAAACCTACCCTCCTCTTTGAGAAAAAAGATGGGTCAGAAACATCCTTCCCTGGCTATTCTAGATCCTATTTTCTCTCCTTGAACTTCCAAAGCATTCATAAACTGTATCACATTGCTAAGCAGAAGAAAAAAAATCCAGCCTAAATTTACGTATCTCAGAGTTACTTAGGATTCTATGACATGCAATTACAACCACAAGCTCTGAGCTTATGTTCTCTTGATTCTAATCTGGGTTCCACCATGAATTAAGACAATCATTTTAATGAGTCTCAAAGTCCCCATCTGTTAAATGGGGATGACAAGAGCACGGCCTCAAAGACTTACCGTAGAATAAATGAATCAGTCCCTGCACAGCACCTCCCGAGAGTGTGCAAACATATTAAGTGCCCAATAAATATTAGGGATTATCATCCTTCCTCAGGTGAAGCAGAGAAAGTCAGCTGTGATAGCCAAAGAACCATTTCGATTAAAAGACTGAGTCTAGTAAGTAAAGCTACATTTTCAGTACAACAGAGACAAAAGAGATGCGACAAAAAGTGAGTTACGTCTTCCTATCCAGGTTTCCCCGGGATTGATAAAATTTACAAGATTTTAAAATGCCACTAAATTGCTCCATACTGCATTAATTTTGCCCAAATGATAAATTTGGTAGTTTATACAAAGAAGAAAAGAAAGAGAGAGAGAAAGAAAAGAAAGAAGGGAAGAGAAAGGAGCAGGGAGGGAAGGAAGGAAGGAAAAGAGGAAGGGGAGAAGGGAGGAAGGAAGGAAGGAAGGGAAGAAGGAAGGAAGGAAGAGAGAAAGAGGAGAAGGAAGGAAGGGAGGAAGGGGAGAAGGGAGGA